>WBNH01011953.1:0-74622 GCA_013401255.1 Urocolius indicus | reverse complement strand
CTCCCAGGTCCCTCTCCACAGAGCTGCTCTCTAGCAGGTCAATCCCCACCCTGTACTGGTGCATGGGGTTGTTCCTTCCCAAATGCAGGACTCTGCACTTGCCCTTGTTGAACCTCATGAGATTCCTCTCTGCCCAACTCTCCAGCCAGTCAAGATCCCACTGAATGGCAGCACAGCCTTCTGGGGAATCAGCCAGTCCTCCCAGTTTGGTGTCATCAGGGAACTTGCTGAGGGTACACTCTGTCCCCTCATCCAGGTCGCTTATGAAGATGTTGAACAAGACCAGCCTCAGAACCAATCCCTGTGAAACTCCACTGGCCACAGGCCTCCAACTCGATTCTGTGCCATTGATCATGACCCCTGGGCTCTGTCATTCAGCCAATTCTCGATCCACCTCACTGTCCACTCATCCAAGCCACACTGTCTGAGCTTTCTGATGAGTATGTTATGGGAGACAGTGTCAAAAGCCTTGCTGAAGTCAAGGTAGATGACATCTGCTGCTCTCCCCTCATCTAGCCAGCCAGTTATGCACTCATAGAAGGCTGTCAGGTTGGTCAAACAGGATTTCCCCTTAGTGAAGCCATGTTGACTCTCCCTGATAGAATGAAAGCAGACAGTTTACACTCTCTTCTGGAAGCGCTCTACTTAACTTTTCTGGCAGACACTAGAGGCGTCTTTTTTCCTCTGTGTAAATCTCCAAGGTGTCTTTTAACAGAAAATAATCATTGCAGTTCCACAACAGTCAACACTGAGATTCTAGAACTGGTTTTTATATTAAAATTAATACAAATTTGATGTAGTAATCAAAGAGCTTAACTAATTTTTGGATTTATTTTTTTTTATTGTAGGAGTAAATAACAAATCAGCCCTAGTTCTGCTTCTTTTGGTGATTCCTGGACACCTGATTTTCTTGTACACCATCCACTTGATGAAAAGTGGCCACACTTCCTTAACTCCTATCTTTATTGCAGTGTATTTGTTTGCAGCTCTGCTACAGGTAAGAACAAGTACAACTTGAAAATGCCTGTTGTAAAATCAAGTCCTTGAAGAAAATCATGGTTTATCTGATTTCTGAAATCTCATGAATAATGCAAGAAGGTATTGAAGTGACTAATTATCTCCACATATATGCAGCTTACACAGGTGTATCTGTATTGGGAGTCCTTTTTGGAAAACACTTGACTGCGTTATTTCCCAGTCAGGCACCTCGCGCTTTCTCTTTCACATGGTTCTTGGAACCACTGCATCTAAAACCCCCATCATTTTAATCAACTAGAGGGGAGATGGAGAGAAGGAAAAGTAACATTTATGAATAATGAATACATCAAGGAAAACTTTCAAAGAAATCTCCTAAAGTGGTTCATATTACTGTTTTAGTTAACATAGTCAACTATGCAGTAGATGAGAATATTATGACTTGCTTGGTGCTTTCTTAATGTTTATTAAGGTTGAAATTAGTCTGACAGTGATCGCTGCACAAGAAATTGGAATTGCATTAGTTGTCAAACATTGTTACATTCTTTTGGCTGGTCTTAGCTAGTGGTGGCCTGTTTGCACCCAGCAAGGGCAGTTCTTGAAAGATGCCATTTGAAACACCGATGTCATTAAGTGAAATAATTTAACTTAGAGAAATCAGTAACACAAATTGAAATGTTTTTATTAAGTCCACAGCCCATTTTTAGCCAAAACTTGTCTGAATTAACCATAATGTTTCATTGTACCCTAACCAAAAATGGCCTGTTTGTGTTACACAATAAAAATACAGTTGAAATATCCATAAGTTAAACATACCCACGGCTTCTAAAGGTGTGGCCAATTTAATTTTAAATTACAAACATTAACATCAATCGTTTATTAATAAAAATTATTATTTTAATGTTTTGAATTGTCTTTCTGTGTTTATAACAGTAAAGGCTACTATTTTAGTAAAGAGAAGTTTTGAAAACTGCTGCTATTTTAATTTCATATGAGAACTCTATTTTTTTTGGTAGACTGGTAACGTTCCAACCTCTGCAGGTCAGAATGTCATTCTAAAAGTTAAAAATTACCTTTCACTTTCCTCTTACATAGTGTTCCTAGTTTCTATATAATATGTTTACCTAGGGAAGTGATTCTATTCCTTTATTCTGTTTGTTCTGGCTGTTTAGCTGTCCTTTCTAATAACTTTTGAATGCTCTCTCCCATTTCAGTGAAGTTTTTCTAAGGCTCATTTCCCTCTGTGATACTAAGTTTTGTTAGGGCAGGACTTTCAGATCACACAGTAAGCCAGACCCAGCATCAACACATACACACATTTATGGTTGATTTTTAAAAATTCAAAGTCTAGTTAGAGTATTCAGTTTTGCAGTCCCACATCTTCATTGCAGTCCATAAAGCCACACCTGATTTTCTTGATTTTTCATCTATAAAGCAGACATAAAGCTTTTTTCACTTTTTTTTCCCTCTGCTCCCTTTTTACAGATGAATTTTTCAAACTTTCTGTCTTCCATCTTTAGCAATAACAAGCAGTTTGAGATGTGTTTAATTCTCTTAGGTCTTGATTTACGATTTAGAACTCCACATTTTTCAACACCTTCTGAAAATATTTAATAGATTCTTTTCCCCGTTTTAATTGTTTTGTCATTTTTGTTGTGCTGATTGTTGTAGTTTCATGTCTCTCTATTTAGAGAAGATTTAAAATTTTCAGAGAGATGATTCTTACCTCAGCCCTTGAACATATTTTGTTTCCCTGTTGATCTGAAGCACTATAGCACTGCAGTTGTGTGTTTTTTTGTTTCTCTTGTCTCATGAAAGCACTTAAATACTTGTTCTCATTAGTCTTCCTTTTTCAGTGACATCATCTGTACATGTGGACACATGTGGATACATGTATTATAAAGAAGAGATTTCATGCTGCCGTTTCTTTTGACATAAGACAACATCTACTGATCTAATTTTTCCAGAATTCTTTTCTATTTTTGTCCCCCCATGAGAGATTTCCCAGTTCTTCTGTAAAATTGGAAAACCTCACAGCTAATTATTATCATTTCAATTATCAACAAAACAAATCCATTGACTTTTGAGTCTTTTAAGCAGTGAGATACCTGCATTCTAGGCCTTTTAAATAATATATTGGACTTTGCATTTATTTTCACTTTGCCTGGAAGGCATATGAAAATGAATGTCAAATATTTAACATTTGAGGTGGGAGATCATAATTTAATAGAACATAGTAATCCCAAAGGTAAGAGTTAATTATGGTTAGTCCTGTGTTTGAGCAGGTGTGATATCATTACTTTATCCTTTCCAGTTTCTTACTTATATTAAGGTGGAGGACAGAAAGCATAGCTGAATGAAGATTATGGCAATATAACACCTATTGACATTTTCTCCACTATGTTAAAAAATTAATGCTAAATTAAAAAAACAACACTAGCAACAAAATGCATTTTCTATCTTTAAGTTCAAATGACTGTTATAAGATGTTAAATTATTTAAATGGACTGGAATAGATTGTTAATTAACTTGAATGTCTGCTTATTGTCTCTGATTGTCCGTCTCTCCGTGTGTTGGAGGAAATGACAAAAGCAGAACTGGAATGTTACAGTAACCTGAGAAAAAAAATCAAGGAAATTTTAATAGAGAAAACTTAATTATTACTTCCATATTTCTGTCTTTGCTGTCAGCTTGTGCTATTCCACATGATCTTTACAGTGCATTTGTAACATATATAAGAATTCTGTTTGGCATTTTAATAAGACTTTTTCAGATTGCCTGTAAATTTCAATATTCTTCTTTCATTTGCATTGCAAGCTCTATAGAGTATTACTGAAGTTCAAATCAGATAGTTAATTTTGTTTTCATCCATGTGTGATACTTTGATTGTTTGATTTTCGTTTTTTCACCACCTATACTTACCAGATTTTCCCTTGTCTTCTTCTCTCCTGTTCTTAGATATTCTTTCTCCAGCATGTCATTTAATTAAAATATTTATGGGAAATAAGTAATTAATATGAAATTATGTACATTGGCAATAATATGATTTAGTAGTTATTGATTGAAAATACACCATGTAGAAAAACAAAGTACAGTTTTAGTAAATATGTAGTTGTTTCTAAAAAATCATTGAGTTAAGATATTTTAAATAACATGAGTAGCCACTATTATGATCTACATTCTCTCTGATTTTCTGTGAGCAAAACAGTTCTGGGTTTCTAGACTTAGGAAAACCCAGAAAGTGTTTTGTTTATTTTATTTTGACTTAATTTTCCTCCCTCTGATAGTACAGTTGTCTCTCTTCTTTAAATCAACACTAATTCTTGAAATGTTCCTCAATTGAATGTATAAATTTGTTCTATTGAAATCCAAGGCTATACTGCCTTTAACTTTAGTGGGGCTAGGATTTCACAATCTTATTTTCATAAAGGTGGCAAAAAGTGCACATATATTTGTTAATCTGCATTCAAGTAGAACTTTTAAGGCTTGAGTTCAAAAGGTCTGAGTTCGCTCTGTAGTGAAAAGTCTGTTCAGTGTTTATGAATGGCAGCACTAGAGGAAAATGCAACAAAAAATATTGAGGAAGGTAAGCCCTGTAAATACACAGGGTATTTCACATAATGCAGCACACAGCATCCTGGCCAGCCAGTGTGTATTAATGAAAACCGGGATGTTGATTTTAAATGTGGTTTGGATTTGGTGAGTGGCTTCTGTTTAAGAGGAATACTCTTTTCTTGAGAATTTCACAAAACCTAGGCACACATGAGCACATACCAACATGCTACATGCAGTTACAATGCAGCATTTGACTGACAAAGGCTATATTAGTTGAAAATCGATCCTCTTTTTACACCTCACAAAGGCACAAGTATTTTTTAACTAGGTATGAAGCTATGCACTGAGAAAAGTTTCATCTTCTATCTTGTCAACCTGCAGTATCACGAGGGCAGCACTGGAATTGCCAAGCCGTAAGTCCTGGCACAGGGCTCTCAGCATTCAAAGACGGCCTCTGTTCTGCACTCACTGAGCCAGAAGAACGCCCTCTCAGGAATTTTCCCACCTCCTAACCAAATCTGAGCACACAGTTATGTTAAAGACTCAGGGCATATACAAACAATAGGAGGTTCCCAGAACTATTACCTTGAAAATAAATAATTCCAAAATCTTATCCAACGAAGGTCAGATGTCTACTGCTGTGAAGTAACTTTTGCAGTGCTTTATGGCTGTTTGGGGCAATAGAAAACCAAGAATTCAACAGTGCTTATAACTGTTTCTTGCTCACATCAAAAACATCTTGGCTTTCTCACCAGTGTGAGGATTCTAATGATGGCATGGGCCTCTTCAGTGTGGAAAAACAACTCATAGGGTAAACTGTACATTGGAGAGAAATAAGGAAGGCTGTGTTCATAGAGCAAATATTGATGCATTTTAAATAATACTTTTTCTAATAGGAAAGATTACTTCTGAAAAGTAGAGCATATAACTACTAAAGAGACTACATGATTCAAGGAGATACAGAAACTGAGGTCCAACCCTGAGCAGTGCTGCAGAATGAGAAGCAGACTTCCCAGATTCATTGAGATCTGAATGTGGGTATTACCTGCTGTTTCACTTCCAGTCATGTTGCTGCCTGTGGTGGAAGCATGGTTTCTACCAAGTCACGAGCAGGCATGTATCATGTTTTGCCTCCAGAAGGCTCAGTTGAAAGTGCTTATATATGTAGCATGACACACTGAGTTCTGCTATAGCTCGTGCAGATTGAGAGTACCTGAACAGTTGCTGGTCTGGGCTGCACTCCTCATTCAGACAGCTGACAAACAGTCTGAAAGTCAGACCAACTTGCTGAAACCAGGATGTTTGGCAAAGCTACAAAGAAATCAAGGAGACAGTCTGAGGAATTTGGATTCAAACTGTGGAATGAAAAGAAAAAAGTTTCTTCCTACAAAATTACATCAATATAATCAAACTCATTTAAAAACAGCTGCAGTTAAAATGCTATCCTCTCTTTCACTGAGATGAGGTTTTTAGTCTTACATAAATGTATGCTATGTTGTCTGGGCACTTGGATACTGTTAGCTACAACACAACAGCAGAAACAAAGAACTTGCTGTTCAGATGTTTCTTTGCAGACAGACATTGAAGGAAATTTCTGTATGTTTGCAGGAAATAATAACTTGTTTCCCCTGGACACGATCAGATACGCTACTTCAGAAGACAGTGGAGAAAAATTTCTTGTGAGAAATATATGTAGACCCTACTCTGAGAGTTCACTGACCTCAGAATTCTGGCTGTAGACAATGGAAATTCAGCAAGTTCAGTGTAGATATGTTAAGAGCACGTTTCACGTGAAGAAATCAAAAGCCATTTAAAATCTGAGAAATGTAATATATAATTCAAAAGTTAACTCAATGAAAGGTGAAAACCACTAGAAGACCTAAACACTAAATCTGGTGAGAATTATGTCAGAGTCAGGACACAGTAGTCTTTAGAGGTCCTTAATTGAAAGTTTCCACTCATAATTTGAAAAAAAAAAGCTAACCTTACTTTTGAGTGTTGTAGATTTGTAACTCTTATGCAGCAATTTGTAGGTTTTGTCAGAGTTATAGGTGAATTTTGAGTGATTATAAGTTTGAAAGTGAAGGGGAATTAAAATCATTTGAAAAGAGGTTACCACAGTTTATATGCATCTTTGTTTCCTGTTGCCTCTGTGTTTCCTGTCTAAAGTAAGAGAATGAAACTATTTTGTAATGCACCTTCACATGGAAACAATTTTAAGTATGAATCAGCAGTGTGAGCAACATTTAGGACATCCTGTCCAATGTGTGCTAAATAAACTGCTTCTACATATTAAACTTACAGTTGCATTTTGATAATGCCTGTGTGAAAAAGCATACTCAAATATATAACCTAAACTCTCCAGTTTGGTGTTGGAATTAACTAGTCACAGCAACTAATGTGTAAACTACTATAAACATGAAAGATTCCAATCTGCTTTACAAATGTTATGGGTTTGAATGTTACACCTTTTATTACTGTGAATTTGACATGCATTCACTGATGAAATCTGGTCATCCCAGATGAAATGAACAATGAAAATACTATGGTATCCTGCAGTGTTATCAGTTAGGCTATAGGAAGCTTAGAGAGTCTTAAGAATGTTTGGAGGGGGTTATGTATTTTTATTTTAGAGTTTCACTCTTTTCCCATGTCAGAAGTTATGACAAATTAATTACAGGAGAAAATTTAGATCACTTTTAGTAGTCCTTACTATGTACAAAAGACCAAAAATAACTTTTTTTCAGCTATACCTGTTATTTGTATCTAAAGACCTGAAGGAGGAGGAAAGTAAGAAGAAGGAAAGTAAGTTTTGTGCCAAATAACAAAAGAAAAAAACTTCTTCATAGTGCATAATGTTCCCATTTCTAGTCCTGCAGTCATAAGATTTGAGCTTTAAATAGTGAGGCTCACTCTTATTCACACTTATTTGAGCTGATGACACCAAACTGGGAGGACTGGCTGATTCCCCAGAAGGCTGTGTGAAGCTGCCATTCAGCTTGATCTCGACTGGCTTGAGAGTTGGGCAGAGAGGAACCTCATGAGGTTCAACAAGGGCAAGTGCAGAGCGCTGCATTTGGGGAGAAACAACCCCATGCACCAGTACAGACTGGGGATTGACCTGCTAGAGAGCAGCTCTGCAGAGAGAGACCTCAGAGTCCTGGTTGACAGTAAACTAACCATGAGCCAGCAAGATGCCCTTGTGGCCAAGAAGGCCAATGGCATCCTGGGATGCATCAAGAAGAACGTGGCCAGCGGGTCAAGTGAGGTTCTTTTCCTCCTCTACTCTGGCCTGGTGAGGTCTCCTCTGAAGTCCTGTGTCCAGTTCTGGGCTCCTCAGCTCAAGAGGGACAGAGAACTTCTGAGAGAGTCCAGCGCAGGGCCACCAAGATGATCAGGGGACTGGAGCACCTTCTTTATGAGGAAAGGCTGTGGGAATTGGGGCTGTTTAGTCTGGAGAAGAGGAGACTGAGGGGAGACCTCATTAATACTTACAGGTATTTAAAAGGTGCATGTCAAGAGGACAAGGCAACACTTTTTTTCTGTAGTGTCCGGTGAAAGGACAAGGGGTAGTGGACAAAAACTGGAACACAAAAAGTTCTTTACTGTTCAGGTGGATGAGCCCTGGCCCCGGCTGCCCAGGGAGGGTGTGGAGTCTCCTTCTCCGGAGGTTTTTTGATTGTTATTTTTTACAAAAGTGTTGTAATTTAGCACCTTTTAAAATATCAAAACGTCTGGAATTTTGCCTGTCTTTTTGCAATCCTTGCTTCGGGCTGTTTTTTTCCTTGATCAGTGACCAGAATGTCTCCTTTTTCTTACATCTTTTAATGTATATAGATATTTAGTTATTTTTTATCTTTCTTAAACCTTAGGGCTATTTAATTCTTTGATATGGAAGAATTTCTAGGGCTCTGTTTCATAACTGTCCTTCTACTGGTCTCTTTTTTGCAAAAAACTCTTCATTGTTCTCTTCCTCTGTATATTACATATATTATATTATATATAATATTACATATTATATATCTGTATATTATTAAGTTAAAAATCTACCTCACGTCTTGAACAGTTCTGCACACATTTACAAGCTTTGCTTATCACTTTTCTACAGTATTTCATGATAAAAAGACAATTCTTGTACTATTTTATTAGGCTTTTCTGTAATGTTGACAGTTGTTTCCTGCAAAACCAGTTCTTTTTAGTATGAAGGCTTTCTTCTCCATAGCATGAGTGCAGAGTACAAGTACATTCTGTTTGTTCTGCTATGCCATCTGCATCTTTTTGCTGAAATAAGTAGAGGTCACTGATAAATCCCAGAAAATGTGAAATGTTGTGTCTCTTAAAGTAACAAGTCTCTCAATGTCTTTTGTATGACTTTAACCTTCTTTTGTAGCTCTGATAGATCCTTGTGAGTAACTTTTCTTAGCACTTGAAATCCGAGGGCTGTCTTACTTTCAAAAATCAGCAAATTCATAGCAGGGCTTTTAGTTATATTTTTTTTTTTCAAAAGGAAAACTTGATTGATGACTCTGAGCTCTCACTTTTAACATTGATAAGAAGTAAAATCTCATTAAAGTTTTAAGTCTTTTGCAAGTGACCTTGCAACACCAACTACTGTGGCCGAATAAGTAACCCTTTCCACTTACTGTCCTGTATAATTCTTAAATATTTGGGAGTTTCTAGCTGTGCAAATCATAGAATCATAGAATGGTAGAAATTGGAAGGGACCTTTAGAGATCACCTAGTCCAACCACCCTGCTCAAGCAGGTTCACCTAGATTAGGTCACAAATGCATGATGATAGCATTAGGCTGGTTGACTGCAGTCTCATTCCACAAGTGGTTTGTCCCCACCTGCCATCATGTACTTTCATAAGCATCAGTTACTAGGAAAAAAAGCTGCTTGGAGAATCTGGGTTTGTTACAATTTGTGTTACGTGCTGTGCACCCATCAGCGAATATGAGAAGGTTCACAAAACTTAATTTCCAAACTACCCATTTTTCTCAGTGGATTAAGTCAGCTATTTTAGGGTGGAACACACAGAGACAAATTAAAGGTTTTTGTGTCATGATTTTTAAACCCAAAAGCGCATACTGTCATTTCAATTGAATTGTTTATGCTACGTCTAATGGGTTGTGTCGTATAAATGCATTCTATATCATCCCTGGAATAAATGCTTACATCTTCTAATAGAACAGGAGATGAAGCTGCAACACAAAAAGTTCCACTTAAATATAAGAAAAACTATTTCACTGTTCAGATGAGGGAGCCCTGGCACAGGCTGCCTAGGGAGGATGTGGATTCTCCTTCCTTGGAGGTCTTCAACACCTGCCTGGACACGTTCCTGTGTGACCTGATCTAGCTGGACTTGCTTCTGCAGGAGGATTGGACTAGATGATCTCTAAAGGTCCCTTCCAACCCTGCCATTCTATGATTCTATGAACTTGAATAACCATTGTTGATATGGAACAGCAGAGTCTTCTGAATACATCCTGTAGGAGATGTTCATGTACAGTATCTTCTATAAACAGGCCTCTTTTTGTCTCTGTTAAAAGAAGGAGCTGACTCAAAGAATCTGATAGTCTTCCAAAGAAAACATCTGTTTTAAATATATTTGTTTGGATTCCAGTCAGCACACCTAGAACTTGCATAATTAGCTTAGACTACAGAGTTCCCTTTTCAGAAGATGTGTTTATATAAATAAGCCATGCATTTTTCATTAAGCAAATACTCCTCCTTGGCTTTTTAATTTTTTTTTCCAAATTAAAAATTCAGGCTTGTATTTTAACATGTACTTTTGCAAAGCTAAGATTAATTAAGAAACTTTTTCAATACTTTTTCAACGTTATTTTATGACATTCATTCCACTGTATTTCATATGGTGGAGAAGTGTCTTTCAATCATCTTATCAGTATTTCAGTAAATATGTGCACACGTACATAAAGATGCTTTTGATACCAGTAATTGATCATTTACTGAATAAAATATGAATTTTGTACCTTTTACTACTTTTGATACTGCATATTCTTTTAAATGTACATAACAGACTTTTGAATGATGATAGTATCTGTCTTAAGATCTGACTATACAAAAATATATAAAATACAGTGTTTATATCACTTTAAGCAGCTTCTTAGAAGAGACAAGAAGAAATGGAAGGTCAGTTAGTGTTCCTTTCTCCATTCATCTCATGCCATGCCACATTCCACAGAACCAAAATTTGTTACCGTACAGCTGTGTGACATTAAAAGAATAATTTCTTAAAAATTGATTAATGAGTATGTTTACCTTTGGTATTAAGATCAAACCTCTTGAATGTTCAGACATTCACAGCTGGCAATGAAATCTTTCACTCTGGGACAAATCCAGCCTGGAGTGACAACTTCGTAATAGATAGAACTGATGTGCCTATTACAGAAGGACTGGAGCTGGTATTTAATGCATAAAAGTAGCTTCTAGGATGTATTTTGTAGTTCATACAATCCAAATAGAACTGTTCTTAATCTAACTCAGTATTCTTTGTATCACATCTGATTTCAGCTCATTTTTAGACCTGTGGAAACAAGAATTATGCCTGTGTTGAGTGTTTTCACCTGGGGCAACATCAATTGGTTCTGAATGATCTAGAAGCCTCACTTATGCTCTATCCAGAACCACGCCTTGTGTGAGAAATGCAGTCACACATTTTGTTTTAGTTTTTGCTTTTCCTTGCCATTTCAGAAGCCCTTAAGCATAGACTGGGTTAATAATGCTGTCCATGATTTGATATGTTTTTGCTACCTGTGCATGTGATTGACTGAGAGAACTCTGCTAAGTATCTCTGTCTTTAGCTGTGGGAATATTTTCAAATATTTGGAATATTTTTCAAAACCAGTCCTATACAATGTTCCCAAGTATGAAGGAGGCAATGATGTTTGCTGTTGACTTCCTTTCAATATCACACAAGTGATAATAATACCGATTCTGTTTGATGTCGTGTAGGTGTTTACACTGTTATGGATTGCTGACTGGATGGTGCACCACTTCTGGAAAAAAGGAAAAGATCCCGACAGTTTTTCTATCCCTTACCTGACTGCACTGGGAGATCTGCTTGGAACTGCTTTATTAGCCATAGGTTTTCATTTTCTGTGGCTCATAGGTGACAGAGATGGCGATGTTGGAGACTGATTGTTCCAGTGGATGCCGTAACTTTTCCTTCAATATTAGCAAGATCAATCATTCCACTTGAAGGTCCTCAAAGTGATTGTTCCATTTGGTATAAGTAAATCAAGTTGACAGAGATATAAACCAGCCTTAATGATTTTAGTTTGATTCGGTTTTAAAGAATTGGATGGGACTAGGACGATACCTTTACTCTGAAATCAAGATGGGTTGCTGCTAGTTGAAAACATCTGAGTAGACACAATGAAGGGCAGATCATTCTGTATCAAGTTTAAATTTTTTAAAACATCTAGTCTTTGAAAAGAAAGGTTCCTTACCTGTGTTGCGACACTCTCTGATTGCTCCTTCAGTGGTGACGAGGGATAGACTAAGACCCAATCAGTAGCTTGCCTTGTCTTTTCCTCACAGGACCAAAGAGGTTATATGTTTTCATCTTACCACAGAAGTGGTTAGTAGACCTCAGATGGATGCAGTTTCATAGACATTACCTGATCAATTGATGGTATGTTCCTATCTTGCAATTTCAATGCTGTAGCTTTCCGACCATTGCAAGCAATATCAATAATAACTGTTACAGTGATTTGAACCCTGATTGTCTGAGCATTTTGTCTCTTCATGTATACCAATATGACCATCGGCATTTATAAAATTAGAGACTTACAAAGCACTTTGTGCTAAAAAGAATAACCTATTTTTTTTCTGTTGTTATTGATTAGAACAAGAGCATAGTAAAGTCAAATAAGGTGACACTGACCTGATCAATAATATGGAAGAATGATTAATGTTGGAAAGTGCATTTTCATTTAGCAACTGAAAAGATGTTTAACTAACTGATATTAATGGTGTTGTGGTGGCCAGTATCCTAATTTTAATTAAGTACTTGGGGATGTTGATTCAAATATAAATACTGATCCTTGATTAAAACTTGGAATATAAAAGATTGTTTCCTTTTTAGGCACTTAGGAAGCTGCATAAACTTCTAAAATACCAGCACTATGTAATGAATTTTTCAGCAGAACTCTCCATTCTTGCTGATGGCATTTCTGCTTTCAAACTGTGGAAGTTATATGATCAGTGAGGAAAATGGCTGCTTCTGAAGTATTTCACTTATTTGTATACCTCAGAATTTCACATAATATGTTGTTCTTGAGACATCTGGTTGCCACTTTGAAAGAAATTGTACTGATTGCTCTGTTTAAAATGTAGTGAGAATTCCTCACAGCATACATTTTTAAAGACTATAGCATACATCCTAAATGCATAAATATATGAAAAACTCATGTTAAATGTTGTGATCTAAAGTTTCACATTTTGAGACTTAAATTAGACAACTAAATCCATATATCAGCATATGTTGTAATCCTGTAAACATTAGTTGTGTGATTTATGCATATAAATCCTCCCTTTTAATTTGATGAACCTACTCAGATGAATTAAATTATCTGAATTTAATGGGACTTCTATAGGTGTCGGTCACCTTATACTCTGTGGAAGCTGAAAGTGTTTGCAGTTTTGAAAACTGAACGAGCTATTCAGTGCCTACACATGGATTTAGATGCCTAACTTTTAGCTTCCTCGTTTAAATATGTTTATTTAAGCTTTTTCTTACAGTTATGACAATATAGTTGTTTGAATGAATCATATGGATTATGACTTTTAATATGTGAGAGAAAGATGAAATCTTTCTCACTTCAGGATCTCTGACTTTTCTTAGTTTGTATTACTGTTATTTAAAATAGTTTCTTGTATGTAGCATTGAGGGAAATACTCCTATTAAATTGTTTAAAATGGACTAGATGTAACTCCCTTCTTTGGTTGTTTTTTTTTTTCCAAAATGGTTATTTACTTTTGCTCCAGCTGTAAATGCCTTTTTCTTTTTCATTCTGATAGAACTGCCATCTGAATCAACTAAGATGATATTTCAAGCACTTTTTTCCTTAGAGTTACCAGATTTTAAAGTCCTTCTTTTTAGGGAATGACAAGATTCTTACAAATTAAAATTTCTTGATATACTTGTGATCTGTTCTTATCTCACGTGTGAGGGTGTTGTAGTATTTAGCCATAATAGTATCCTTAATGTGTTAAATATTTTCCCAGTAATTAAGCAACAACTGTTGCTGCAGTCTTCTGACAAAATGGTGACTGCTTAGATTACAGAATTGGGGAAGAAATGTTAAATGGGAGAAATTCAGTGACATTGAAAAGGGGAAATAAGTTGACAGACTGGAATAATCCGGGCATGGAAGCAGTAAATTGTGGAAAAGTGCAATGTGAAAATTTGTTACTTCAAGAAGAGGAAAGTTCATTGCATGATTGAGAGAGCAAAGTCCATATTGTGGGAAAGAAAGAGGTGCAAACTTTCACACAGCATTCATTATGAGAGACAGGAGCAAACAGAAGGAAGTTATTTGGAGAGAAGAATGAAAAGGCACAGCCAAACTTCATTTTCATGAAGGGAAGAAAAATATAAATCGTGTTGAAAGGAGTTGGTGAAGAGGTGGAAAAAGAGATGCATTGGGAAACAGTGGAAGTGAGAAAAACAATGAATGCTCTTAGGAAGATGTGGTTAAAAACGAGTTTAAGTGGGGAAAAGTATGGCATTGATAAAGCAGAGAAAACCTTGACACCTGAAAGAGCAAGGGCTAAATAATCCATGATGTGGAAAAAGGTGTAATTCCTCAATGGAAGGGGCATTTAAAAAACTTACAGGGTATGTAAAGTCTACTGTCTAGTGTTATAAAGGTAAAAAGCTCACCAAGTTTCAGAGCTCACCAAGTTTCAGAGCAATATTACTCCACTACACGAAGATAATACAGGGGAAGGCACAAAAGAGTACTTGGATACCAGGGAATGTATCATCTACTCAAAAGCTCTACTTACACTCATTTTAGCTCAAGTCAGCCTCTCCACTTGATTTTTTAAACACATCCCAGTAATAGTCAATAGTCAATGACTTCACTGTATGTGTGGCTAAGAAATGGTACCAAAAATTGCATTAGGGACAAACCATGTGGCTTTTGTACTGCTTAAAGCATACAATTGAAACAGACATTCTGAGATGTTTTTCTGTTTCTTGTTATCAAAGCAGCAGGGAGGTTGGACTAGATGATCTCTAACCCCTACCAACCCCTACCATTCTATGATTCTATGATTGTAACCTTGCAGATTACTGTTTGTCTTTAAAACAGATTGCTTTTTGTCTTTAAAATTCATTATTTTCCTTCCCTCCATCTGCTACAACATTCATTCATACCTTCCTTGATATTTCCTAGTCTAATTAGGGCTAGGACTGATTCACATCTGTTTCCTTTTGTGTCAGCACTTAGCGTTTTCTTCATTTGACTCTTTCTCATATTGACTAATTCACCTCATTTAAACTGCAGGTCATCTTAAAGCTCCTCAACTTCTTGTGCTATTTTCATTCTGCTGTTGAGCTAAAGCAACCAGAAGCTCCAATTGCTTTACCTTTATGAGTTACTATCTGTAACCTCGTGCTGAGTAACTGTTGGAGTGCTCTTCCTTGGCCATACTTACTGTCTACTCTCTACTTTAGAAATATCTCTAGGGTAAGCAGAAGTAGAGTCAGGCTATTTGAAATGTGTATTGTTTGCCATTCTAAAGGATTTGTGGCCATTTCAGTTGTTCTATGAGCATGCATGAAAGGGGATAATGTCATTTAATAAACAACTAACTGCAGCTTTAAAGTTTGGAGTCAGAAGCATTTTATACTATAGGTCTTTTATTGTTTCCATGTAATGCTTTGAAATTATCTTTGCATTCTAGTGAGTTCCCGAATTACTTCAGCTTATTTTTAGAGTGATTATATAGCCAGGATAGTTCCACAAGTTTATTATGCTGTTTGATGTAGGGGAATATTCTTCTTTTGATGTATTTAGATCAATATTTTGAGTTTCATAGCATCACTGTGCATCTTGCCCTAATCTGTGATGCTTAAATTTGTAATATCCTCTTCTACTCTCATGTTTAATGTATTAATTTCACTGGGTCTTTTAGAATGCTGATGAGAAACTGGTGAGCAACAAATTAATTTCACTTTTTTTGGGTTTTATTTGCTAACTAAATTAGGCTTTTCTCATCCAAAGATTAAACCAACATGAGGATTAAGGCTTTATAAATGCAGAATAGTTTGCAGAATCTGGATTAAAAAGATCTATCATCTCTGTAATGGTTTTGCTATTTCACTTCCGTTCTGAGCATCACAAAAAGCTCCCTAAAATCCAAGAAAAACCCAGAGTACACACCTGGAAACAAGCACTCCCTTACGTGAAGTGTTTGAAATTCCTGATAATTGTTATAATGGCAAAATTGCTGTTGCAAAGGAGATAGTCTCTTTAGAGGTGCAGAAAATAGCAACAGAATGTGGTAACTGAATTATAACCTGCTTTAAAAAGAGGAAGACAAAGTTTGAAAACAGTGCCAAAGCTACTGGAAGCAATGTGAAGTCTTTTTGTAGGATTTTTCTTTTCTTTTTGGCTAGGTTTTGTGATAAAACACAATTGGTTTAAAATTAAAACAATACATTGTTTTAATTGCATCCTCTAATCTGTTTCTAATCAAGTCAGCTTCTTGTTCAGATTATCATTTTCCCATACGTACTCAAGTGTTAAAAGAAACAGCTTTCTGCATATAAAGGTGGGCAGGACTTGTAAAGGGATGTGTGTTGTCATTAAATCCTCATTCCCATAGTCATAAAAGAAAGACTTTCTGTTAAATTCAATGAAAATTTGATCATCATTCATGCTGTGCATGGATACCCTAGGGAATTTACTATTAAAAAAACCCCCATGAATAATTCACAATTAAAGCGAATCACACATAGTCACAGAATCTCAAGGGCTGGAAGGGACCTTGAAAGATCATCTAGTCCACACGTTTAGTAAATATACAGGATTGCCATATTCTGAGTGGACAGGCAAGAGCAGCAATGTGTCCCTTAGTCATTCAGCATTGGCAGGGCTGAATGAGCTTTGCGTTCTCTCCAGAGAAAAGTTTAATTTGATTTCCTGCTAGTTGTTTATTCAATATGCAGGATACTTCATCATATGCTCTGTGTATGCTTTTATTTCTCAGTTCAAACTATGCTTTAAATTTGCTTCTTCCTTTACTTAGCATTCTTCAACTTATTCTTTTGAGAGATTGTTTCCTTCTCAAGAGTTGCTGAAAGTTTTGAGAGGTCAAGGAAGTGCTTTCCTTGAATAATTTTAAATCTGCTTTCTGCAAGTGAATTAAGGTCCTGAAGGAATTATATGGTAGACAATAATTTACTTCTGAATAGTTCCTCAAGATTTCATATCTCTAAGTTCTCAGATTTATATTTCAAGTTTTACTGTGAACAGGATCTAAAAAGGATTTTGTCACTTTACTGGGTTGTTTTTTTTTTTCCTGTTATCTCCTGGTTTTAGTTAATTAAGTTGTTGCCATGTTCTGTCTGTGGTAGAACAGCATTTTAATAAAACTGACATTCTAAATGGTATTCCAAAAACTAGGAGCAATTATAACTTGTTTTATACTTAGGAAGTGATCATCCATTAAGCCATGTGAATTCTTACACTATGGTTTTCTTAAGATCATCCAAAGTCTTTGTTTTCCGGTTTGCTTTTGAAGTAGATTTTCTCCCTGTGTCGACACAACCAATTATTTTGTTCTCTTAGAGGGTCCACGATTCTGGAGTAACTTTAGAACTTGCTTCATCTCTACTGTTTTGCAGACTGAACTATGGTTTTTTACACATTACATAGGAAAATGTAGACATGCCTGATTAATTCTCACTCCAGGGGGATGAATGATAGCTTTCACTTAAAGACTGTCTCTGGAGTTGGGAGCATTTCCAAAATAGAAGTTAGCTCACTAAGCTTGATGACATTAGGTAACTGAGATCAGCTCAGGTATCAAGGTCATCTGAATTTGTGCACAAAGTGTAGATGATTTGGAGATACAAGCAAGCTCTGTATTTATCTAATGCATGAAGATTGACTGATGGCTTCTCTCTGTTTCATGCTTTGAGATTGCCATTGCTGCTTCTTTAAAGCCAATTCATTAAGGTCATTAGGTACTAACAGTAGTGCAAGTGCGTCACAAACTGTGGACCTCCTCTGCAGCAGAGGACATCAAGCTCTTTGAAACAAACCCTTACAAAACCTGTAAGTCATTTGTGCAAAATGGACAATCTAAAATGCTGCAAATTCAGATGCAAAAAGACACACTCATTCCTAGGTTTCATTTCCAGCTGGCCTTTGCTCTCTGCCCACATGAGAAAGCTGATTCATGTTTTTAAAAAAATTTTTAAAACCCTGTAAGGTTACCATGCCAAAGAGCATGAAACCCAGCTCTGTTAGGCACTGTGTCTGGTTATGTGCTCTGTGCATGAGACTGACATAAGCTACGACTATGTTCACCCCTTAGAGAGAACTAAATCTCTTGCTTTGAGCAGAGCCTGACTATATATTTTTGGCATTAAACAGAATATGGCACTATATAGGATTGGCACTGTGCTGAATACACAGTACTGGCCGTGCAGAGCTCTGCACCTCAGACAGCTCTATAGCTGGAAGAGCTGCCACCGAGACACCCACTGTGTTGCTGGGATGTAGTAAGTCTTGGCTGAAAATTGGGAAAACAAACCTGTCCACGCAACAGTTCTTCTAACCCATCCAAGGGGATTTACTGAGCTGCCCTTGTTCTGCTCCACGGGCCTTCACTCTGCTCCATGCACGGTGTCTTGATCATCTGGTTAGATGATCTGCAAAGACGGGAGCTTGCAGATACCTCTGCAGTCCATGTTCTCCCTATTTTCATGTCTTACTAGAGACACAGAAGATGCAGAAATGTCCATCAATTCAAAGGAAGACTAGTTCTGCTGTTTGCTACAAACACTGCATTTTAAACATTTATTAAGTCCTATAAACATTTTGAAGTCCTTCTAACTTGAGATTATTGTGTTACATAAATGTTTAACTGCTACAGAAGGTGCACTGAAAGCGCTGATTAATGCATACATGCCTCTGGAACATGTATCGTGTCCAGACTAAGAGAAACAAAACTGAACATTTTTAGCATTCATTATGAGAAGCAGAAAAAAGTCCTGTTACCATAGAAGTCCTGTCACAGCATGTGAGACAAAGCGAGTAACTGTTCACCTTTCTGATTGTTGATTCTCATTCAACTCTAACAAGATTGCACTCAGTTTTCTGGCATAATATGGAACTGAGATGTTCAGCACAAGCTGCCTTCTAGTGATCTGATTTTTTTCAGAGCCACAGCACACTTGTAGGTACCAGCTACTTCGGCCATGTCATGTTTATAGATGTCCCTCACGTATGTTCATGGTCAAAATCACCTGCTAGATGAGGGCCAAGTTTTATAATCCCTTTAGTCCTTTTCATACCTATATAGACAGCTCCTGCCATGCGGGAGATAATCTGGAGTCATTTTTCTGTCACAATCCCTCAGGATCAGTCAGAGAGCTACGGTGTGAAGTGCTGACCTTGCACAAGGTCAGTAGCTAGCTTGGCTGGCCCATAGAATTAGGAGAGGATCTGTGTTCTTGACTTTCAGGGCTACAGGGAGGTTCCTAATAGCTGTAGAGCAGAGCCAGATTTATTATAGCACTGACATCAATTTAATTCCTCTTGTGAAATGGGAGATATGGCCTGAAACCTTTAGTCAGCAGCCCACAACAAATTTGTGTTCATATAAACTTTCAAGTTCAGGACAAAAAGTACAAGGAGCTATGCTTGCTCTGTATGGCAAACTGATGGTCACTCGATAGAAATGAACCCCTGTGAATGGCAGGGAGGTAGCATGCTTGGGTTTAGGATGCTTCTCCGCTGTCTGACAGCCTCTGAGAAGAGAGAGGAAGCATCTTGGCAAGGCAGCGTGTGGCTGCATTCAGTTCACGTATGTCATGATGTATATCCAGTTTGCATCAGCAACATCGCTGATGCAGAAGGAAACCATTAGCTATCAACATCATCTCTTCAGCTAATTATCCTGAGGCTTTTTATTTGATCAAAGGAAAAATGTGAGCATGTTATTTCACTCGGAAGTAGGAGCACACCTGGTTTTAAGTATCTTCTGAAATGTCCGTCTAGAGGGAAAGCTAACAGCTCTGGCTCCAGCCGAAAGCTGCGCACCTCAAAATCTCCCTTTGTGTGGTAATTTGATAATAAAGGAGAAGTTGACAGCAACACCCACCACAGGAACCACAACAGCACCTGTGAGCAAAAGGCTGACTGCAGCCTTTTCTTGGTTTAAGGTATGGAGAGCACTTTTTCTAAGAGCTTTAGATGGAGATTCTGATGTTCAAAACCAATCACCATATGTCTTACATCTGAAACCAGTTAACTGTTTCAGAAATGTTCACCTGAATGCTTCTCATCTGACACATGATTAGGAGACTGGAGCATCTCTCTTAAGAGGAAATGCTGTGACACCTGGGACTGTTTATTCTGGAGAAGACTGAGAAGGGAGCTTCTCAATGCTTATAAATATCTAAAAAGGGTGGGTGTTAAGAAGTTTTGTGAAGTGTTCAGTGACAGGACAATGGGTAACAGGCACAAGCTGGAATACAGGAAGTTCCACTGGAACACGAGGAGAAACTTCTTTCCTGTTCAGGTGAGGGAGCCCTGGCACAGGCTGCCCAGTGTAGAGTCTCCCTCTCTCAAGGTTTCCAAACCCACCTAGACCCATTCCTGTGTGAACTGATTGAGGTGGACCTGCTTTAGCAAGGGATTGGACTGGATGATCTCTAGAGGTTCCTTCCAACCCCTGCCACTTTAGGATTCTGTGAGGATTGAAATCCAGATGCTATAAACTGTAACACATTGCTTAGGCTCTGTCCCAGTTCCTGTATGCTCTCCTCTGGCTGCATTTCCAAGCACGGAACTACTCATTAATGTGTGAGTCGTTTACAGTTTTTGATCAGTTTCCAATAGCCTTGGCAAAGATTTGCCAGGTAACCTGAAGCATAGTATAATAAGCAAAGCAAGATTACTCACCTCACCATGTTCATAAATGCTTTCCTTTAATTTAATTCTCTGTATCTCATACAGAGGCTCCCCAAACTGAGTCTTTCTGTCTTAAATTTCCTCCCATCTTGCATTTCTTCTACGTAGTTATACAGACTTAATTTCTCACCTGAATTGTGCTCAACTGTGCCTCCTAATCCTTGCATTGTTGACTTCAAGGTTTTTTTTAATTAAAAAAAGTAACTGTGTGTTTAATTTTTGAAATATGCCTAAGTGGAAAAGGGAGGCTTTAAAAGCATCTGCTGTAGGAATGATACATCAAACCATATTGCATACACACAGCAGAAACATTTTGATGGCAAAATAGCAAAGTATGTTGTCAAATTAATGCAAAATAGTTGAATTGTTATGTCTTTCCATGTAACTGAAAGCAGCTTGCTTAATAAATCACATATAGCTGTAATACCGGGAGGGAAAAGATTTTGTTTTTCTTGACTGAGTGTCTCAGCATTTACCTGGACACCTCTGCAAATAGCTCTCGCCTCTCCATAGCATCTCTGCTTGCTCTGATTTGACCTTTTTTTCTACATTCATCTCTTCCAAATTCAAAAAATGGTAAAAGAATATATGCAGTGAGTGATTGCATTACTGGAGCAAAAAGCTCAAAAAGAGGAAAAAAAGAAACCCAACATCTTTACTTTAGACATAAAACTGAACCTATTTTAGCTAGAACAGTTATCTGGCAAGGTAAGTCTAATTAATTTGAGCCTAAGTAAGGCTTAGAAAGGCCAAAACCCCGTCTGTGTAGAAGCTTTTACAGGAAATGAGAGGCTGTTGTGTGTTGCAGATTTTGACTTGATGTAGGGCTGCAAAGACCTGCTGACAGCACATAGAACTCTTGCTAGCTAAGAAGTCATGAATTGACACAGTATAATTCTAGTTTTTAGAATAAGCTGAAGCCTAATGGCTTAACTGTTATTATTCAACTGTATGTTGCTCTGACAGCTTTATGTATTTAAAAAGACAGAAATGAGGGCATAAGCTTTGAATCAATTTTTCTCTTACTGAGGAAAGAGGTTTTCCTGGTTGTTTGGTGTTTTTTTTTAATTAAAAACTCTGACTGAAATGCGATTTTCAAACTCATGGAATTTTACTTGAAATGCTATGTCTCATTCTCCAAAGTAATCAGTTCTTTTTTGCATAAGGATAGGATGTACACTACTAAACACCTAGACAAATGTACCTCTGGTCTGCATTTACTCAAAATGTAGGGACAGACGAATCAGTTTCTATGTCAAAGTCAGTAACATTCATGAAATATTGGAAAATAATACTTTTAACAATGTATAAATGAATGAAAATATTTTCTATGTTTTTTCCTCCATGAATAAGTCACTACCGTGTGTTCTAAATAACCCTGATTTGACCATCAGAAGCCATTTATTTACAGTGAGTCGAATCTCACAATCTGGAGGCTTGAGTACTTCAGTAGAATGACATTTCAAGCAATGAGGGAAAAGTTCTGCTATTCATCGTGTGAATAGGGAAAATAAAGTTGATTTTTCTCTTTAATACAGATTTAAAAAAAACCAAAAACAACTATCTGCATGCAATTTGAGGTGGTGACTTTTGGATGTGTTGTCCTTCAGCACACTGAATAATAAAACTGACCTCTAATGTTTCAAAATTTTTAACCTTTGGCAAAGTTCTAAGTGCAACTGGTAGAGCAAAATGTTTTTGTGTGGCATTGGGAGTCTTGTAAGGGATGACGTGTAACGCTCAGCAAGGACAGCATGGGACTGCCAGTTGGGAAGCATACGCTAGAAGTTCCACTCTCTCTGCTGCTGGCTGCATTTGGTGTTTTTGTTCTCTTCCTTCCAGTTTCCTAGCTTTAAAAGATGTTTTTGTATTTATAGGGGAATTAAAGGAAATGTACTTTCACCTAAAGATTGGGCAGTGTCAGGGGGGTTTGCACCTGCATGAGAGCATGTTATGACTACAGGAGCAAGTATTCTTCTAACATTGCACCATCTCCATTGGTCTTCCTTGAGTGACCTTGTCACTTGCGTGGGCAAGAGGACGTCAGACATGCAGGATCCTGCTGCCTTCTCTTGTCCTCCGCAGTGCATCTCCCCAGTGCCTGGGGTACTGTGCATGGTCCTGTTGCTGACAGCTCTTCTGTCTATAGCCAGGGGCAGCCACAGGGATGAAGCTGTGTGCTGGGTAACAATGAGAGAGGATTCTGTACATTTTGAATTACTTAATAGAAAAATACAAGGTTGCCAAAAAGACAAATTCTCATGCTCCCTTTGACTGGAGCAATTTTGTCAGTATTGGGGATAGTTCTTCTCTGCTATCTTACAAGCAACAGAGAAAACCACTCAAAAGCTGTGTACCCAAGAGTTGGGCAGAGAGGCCATTTCATACGCCATTACCCACAAAATAAGTTTCTGGTTTTGTGTGCATGTGATTTCCATTTTCCAAACCCCCCACTCATGAGCTTACCCACTTTGTATCTGAGCTCTGAGGCTGCTGGTCCCCCTCTCCTGGACTCCATCCCCTGCCATGCCCTGGCCCACCTGCCCTATGCAAACAGAGGGTTCCTCCTGGCCCTCCTTTCTACCAGATACTGCACTTCAGCATTGTGAACGCAGATGTTCTTGAAGCTGATGGGCTGTCTCAGGGCAGTGCAGTGGCTTGATGCACCCCAAGTACTGGCAGAGCAGGGCTCTATCACCTTGAAGCATGTGTAATCCATGCCCTGCCAAGCTGCCAAGGAGGGCAGAGCCATTAGCACTGTAGCTAAAGCTGAGCTAATTGCTCATGGAGATCGAGTTCTTCTAAAGACCTTCTTAATTAAATCACTGGTGTTTTGAAATATGAAGGTTGTTGTCTTAATACTGCACAGCCAGGCTGTGATTTCAGAGAGCTGTGCTACAATTCTGCCTGTAAATTAAGGAGTGTAGGGTGGTGGGGCCTTTGAGGTGGGAACAGGCTTGGGGATTTAAAGATAGCCAGTGCCCGCCATGTGCTATGACACCTACTCAGCAGGTTTTCTGTTTGTTCTCACTGTGGATAATGTTTGCCTTGTGAGGAGTGGAGGTGGCAGAGCTGTTTGCCACTGGTGCTGCTGCAGCATCCAGTTTTGGGGTTGTCCCCAGTTAAAGAGGGACGTTATGATGCTAGAGAGGTTTACAATTATGGATTACCAAGACATTCAGTGACCTAAAGCATATCACCTAGATAATGTTGAGGAATCTGGCCTTATTTAGTCTGGTGATGGCATAGCTAACTAGAAATCTAATAACAGTCTAAAACTACTTGAAGGGGACTCAGGAAGACAGTGAATCCAAACTCCTCTTCCAGCAGTGACAGATGACAGACATAAATTAAAGGCTGGGAGTCTCAAAATGGCCACTAGGAAAAAAAAGGTCTCTGTGGGTGGTTAGGTCACTCAGAGAGGCTCTGAGCCCTCCATCTACAGACTTACTGAAGCTTTGGCTAGTCAAAACCACGGCCAATGTAACCTTGGTGACCTTCAGCAACAGAGTGACTTAGCTGACCCCCAGGGTCCCTTTCACCAACATAGACATAATGCTGGGCGGTGGTTGCCTAAATGTATGCTTTTCCTAACTATAATTAATGATGCTGATATCCTCACCAACTTTGACTTCAAAGCCCAGCTGGAAGTTTCTGCTTTGGGGTTAGTTGTGGCCTCAGTGAAAATCAGGGATAAGACCACGCAGGTTTGGGAACTGCTGGAAATGTTTAACTCAAAGTCATTGTCAGTGAATTCACATGAAGGTAAGCAGGCACATGGCCTAAAGCTTATCAGATAGCTGGAGTTTTAAAACACACTTGCTTGAGGTTGGATGATGTTTCTAGGCATGTGACGGGTCTTGACAGCCTTCATTTTTGCCAGCTGGAAATTTGAGAAGAAAAAGAGCAAGAGGGATGCTATTAGATGATTTCATCTTTCCTGCTCTATAGAATCATAGAATCACAGAAAAGATGGTAGCGAGTTGGAAGGGTCTTCTAGATATCATCTAGTCTAACCCCCCTGGCTCAAGCAGGTTCACTTCAATCAGGTCACCTGGGAATGCATCCAATTGGCTTTTGAAAACCTCCAGAGACGGAGATTCCACAACCTCCCTGGGCAGCCTGTGTCAGGGCTCCCTCACCCTCACAGGAAAGAAGTTTCTCCTCACATTCCACTGGAATATCCTGTGATCCAGCTTTTGCCTGTTATCCCTTGTCCTGTCACTGGCTATTGCAGAAAAAAGTGTTGCCTCCACCCTCCTGACACCCACCCTTTAGGTACTTAAAATTGTTGATAAGGGTTTTTTCAGTCTTCTCTTTTCTAGGCTGAACAGGCCCAGGTGCAGTGATAGATGATTTTGAGACTTCTGCTTGACTGCCTCAAATAACCCTTGTGAGAATGCAAAGCTATGTAGATAAAACACACCCCACCCTGAAAAACCCACCCTGAAAGCATTAGCCAGAAATAAAGCACACAGAGAGGAACTTTCATTCTTCAATTTAATTGAAGTTACTTAGAAAAATAATCAGGCTTGAATGGCTTTTTTTTTAAGGAAAGATTCATGAGCAGTTCACACTTGTGTTGGCAATGTATAATTTAGCTTTTTTCTTTATTAACAGTATATTTAGGTATGAGGAGATACTTTTCTACAACAAGCCTTCTACTGCATACAAATAGGTTAAAAAAAAAATCCAGCCCCACATTGATGTTAAATTATTCGTACACATTGTATTGTGCATGCATGTAAGAAAATAACACTCTCTGTAACAAGAGTAATAGTAAGGACAGTCCCTTTTTGTACCTGAAAAGTGCAGCAGACTACGGTGAAACCCTAAAACACCTGGGGTCAACTTACTTCTAAAAGCACTTCTGCTTGTGGATGGTTTATTTCACTTGTCTTATGTGGCGCATGGTTCAGGCAGTTTGCGCGTTTCTCTGATAAAGGACATGGTTTATGAAGAGGCTGAAGCATGGACCAAGCCAGGTTTTGGAGGACCTCCCACTGCCCAGGAGTCATCACCATGTTCAGGTGGGCCAAATCCAGCCTGGGCTCCAGGTTAAGGTGCTTGGGGTCATTGGAGTAGGCAGCAAACCCCTCGGCTGTGAGTATCGCTCTGGGTAAGGAGCTGCAGGCATTGCTGGGCTCAGCACTGGCCCCATCAAATGGCAGGGAGGCATTTGGAGCTGCTCAGAGATGGAGACCACTGCTCCTCAAGCCCAGCAGTGTGGAGGGGGCTGAGGACAGCAGTGGAGAGGAACAAGACCTTGCCTACTGGGTCCTCTCTGCGCTCACCACTGCCCGACCATAGCTAATGCACATCTTTCTAAACCGGCAGCTCCCCAGGTGGCCGTTGCATCCCCATGGGCACATCTGTGCTTTGCATTTTGCTGTAGCCGCAGTTTTGCCTGTCAGTCTCCCAGGACCAGCTGTACCCAGAGCAGAAATGAACCCAGGAGGGAGGCAGATCAGCCTCTCTTTTCCTCCATCTGGAAAGCCCTGTGAAGAGGTGATGGTAACATCAACCCAGTTCCCCAGCTGCCTCTGGGCTGGAGGCGGTGGCCACCAGCTTGATGAGATAGGGAGGAACGACCCTCAACATCCTCTGCTGTGGGTGCAGTGGAAAGAGATACTTTTTGGCTCAGTCAAAACCAACACAATCAGTAGGAAAAAAAAAAAAAAGAAGAAAAAAAGAAAAAAAAAAGTTGTTCCTTGTCATTTGTGGCTCTCCTCTGACCTGGTGAGGGCTTTGTGCTCACCACACAGGATACGATCATATCCAGCATTTCAGCTGTTAATTTTAAACACACATCTACAGCTAATTCACAGCATCCCAAAGCAGATAAACAACATACTGAATGGACAGCTTGTACTACTTTGGGATCAAGGTTTTTTAAAAAGCCAGAGACTTTAAGTAGCCACTTAAGTACACATAAAAAGCCATCTCAGTGCTGCACACCTGCCCCTAGGGCAGCCCTCTGCAGGGAGGCAGAATTTGGGTAATCAAACCCCAAAGCTGCTGCTAAAAATCCAGTCTCAAGCAAGCGCTCACCCCTCAGATCTCCTGAACATGTTTTTCACCAAAAGCTTTTCTATCATAGCTGTCAAATAAAGGGTTTGTGTCTCCAAAGCAGTGAAGCTAAAAAGAGTATTTCAGAACAGATAAAAATGTGGTGGTGACAGAATAAGGTATAAAAGGGGAAGCACACCCCATTTTAAAAATATTTACTTTTTCTTTAAATGAAAACACTCATCCCGTTGGAAGGATTAACAGCTAACCGAAGAGAAAACTGGACCAAAAAGATGGGCACTGTCAGATACAAGACCAAACAAGCACACAAATATCTTGCAGGAAATATTGGGGACGGGAAGGGGATAGAGGGGAAATCTACCCTCAGACAGATTTATGTTTTTAGCAAACACAAAATCATTAAAATACAAACAAAAGATAGCCAGGGCACGCTGTGATAGGCACTTGCAACCGCTCCTCATACTCTAAATGAGACAAAATCGCTTTCAAGTAAATCAGCAGCCGCTCAGGAAGTCAGAGCCCTTCACCAGCCGCTGGGTCAGTGCTCCGGGTTATAAATAGGGCCTGGGTTATGAAAACTGTGGCTGTTTCAGAATGGATGAGAGATTTATTTGTAGCCTGTGATTAAAAAAACCACCATCAACCCAAAACAATGACCTGAATCCTAGCTAAGACCAAATCCAACCAGTGAAAGGCCTTCAGCTGCTGTTTGTTATGTTAATTTGTTCTTCGCTGAGATCTATTCAGCAACTTATAAGATGAAACCTATTTTTCTTCTTTAACCACACATGTGTCCTGGAGCCTAATGTAATTCGGTGGATATTATTGGCTACTCTATAATAATCCTAACATTTTTCAGGATCTGGTTCTGATACTGTTAAAACATCTCTGCCTTCTGCCATGTTTATTTAAAATGTTACTAATTTTTGGAAGGGTTTAATTTGATCATAAAATTGACATGCAGGCAAGTTAAAACTCCATTTTAACCATCAAACAACTTTATATCAGATTTTGAGGTTCCCACGAGTGCCTTGATTTGCCCATCAACTGTCTGCCAGGACCAGAATGCTTGGGGTGGCCACAGACTGTTCCTCAGGGAGGTTGCTGCCTCCCACGTGGCCCTACACCTCACCTGCATCAAATTAAAGCAAACATTTGGAGAAGCCTGTGCTTCTGCCCACTGAGCCTGCTAACAAAACCGCATTGAAACCTCGTTTTTGGGATTATTTATTTGCCATGACTAGATTGCTACTTGCTCACCCAAAACAACTGCTCGCCATTCTATGCCTGGTACAATCTGCCATCCCAATAAGCCGTTATACACAAAACAACCACTACTGAGACATTCACCTTATGTAAAAAGGTCATGGCCTCACACTAGAGCTGACCAAGACGAAATACTAGCCCACTACAAATTAACAGCATCCCTGTCAATGGTATTTAGGCATCAGCTAAAAAAAAGCCAGACACCCTCTTTCCCCTAGGAAAAAGCCATGAAACCAGCACATAGGATGATGAGACCTTTTTCATTGCCTTGCATGCTTAGAGATCAAGACGGAGATGACTTTCTGACTTTTTAAATGACATGCCCACATCCTTTATAGCAACATACTTTGACCGGTGCCTTTCAAGACAATTTTGGTTGTCCATCTTAAGATCAGTTAGAGAGGTGTGACTGGCAAAGGACTGAGCTCCCCTCAGTCCCATCCTGGACATGAATTATGTCAATGCCAATTGCTTTGGGCATTCAAAAATCTCTACAGTCATTTCCAAATTGGTTTTTTTTTTTTTTCTGATGGAGCATCCACAAATGTGCATTCCTTTGGGCTGGCAAACTTCAAATTAACAGACATTGAGACTGGTCATATTCTTGATAAACTCATTAAGTCCAGACTTATAAAAAGTTCATGGTTTCTCTACCCAAGGAATACATTCACATTTCTTTCAGTCATGGGGCTTAGTACCATGAATCTATCAAAATCTGCTTTACTTTCCCTTTTTGGGGCTAGAAAGGTAGAATTTTGGTTTTTAGTATGCTGGAATACAATATCACTTTCTGAAGAAATTATTTCCACCGCTCTTCTCAAAGCGTGTGGTATTGAGAACCATTCCCATATTTACTTGCATCAATGAGTAATTGAAGAATATTATCACCCAAACTTAACAGAGGAAAGCATGAAAACAGACTCCTTTTGTCCAAATGTTATCTCTGCTGCTCAAGTGACACCTACCAAGAGACCACGTTTTAAATAAGTATAAATAAAATTAATCAGAACTGGAGGAACGTAAGATCAATGAAATTCACCAGAACACAATTAACATCTTTTCTTTTTAAAAGTGTAGCAGTGTTATTCATTTCTACAGCTAGATCGTCACAATCCTGTTACCCTGCAAAGAGAGCTGTCCTTTCTTACAGTTGATTTAAATAATTTTGACTGTGCTGCTCGCAGCATCATTCAAAAAAAAAAAGAGAAAATATTAATTTACAAAATAACCCATTCTCCATATTTATTATGACAAATAAAAATCTTAAATAAAACAGGCTTTCTCTCCCTTCTTCCCCCCCCTAGACCCATTCCTCATTCCAATTTCAGGTAGCTTGGCACTGAGTAATTGAACATTAAAAAATCAAGTTTGTAGACTTCATACAGCTGCGTTTGGTGCTCGGAGCTGATGTTCTGGAAGAACTCTGTGGTCATTTCATCAGTAGTTCTCGTAGACTTTGCATAGGTGGGGAACTTCAGGTAGTTGCCTACTCCTGCCAGCTGGAGAATGTAATTCGAATCCTCTTCGAGCGTTTCATATTTTCCTATGAGGTCGTAGTGGATGTGGCAAGGGTGGCAGAGGGAGAACACAGTCTGCCAGTGCTCGTTGAAGGGCTCTTCCCGTTGGGTGTGCGGGTCGATGAGATAGGCCACGAACTCTTCAAACTTCACATCGTCGCCCTTCCGCAGAGCTTCCTGGGTCGCGTTCTTCCGCTGGCGCCTCACGATCTTGGTGCCGTACCGCTTGTGGAAGGAAGTGTTGTACTTCTGGGTGAACTTGTTCCTGTAGGCCGACACCAGTCTCTCGAAAGGCTCGCGAACAAAGAGGAACTTCATGTAGTTTTTCAAGCGGTGGTTGATCTCTGGGATGCTGTACTGGTTGAGGGTCTTCAGGTTCGAAGACACGTGGGCTTCGTTGGCTGGGATTTCCATCGGATCACTGTACTTGCCTCTTCCTGTCAAGACCATCATAACTCTCTTCCAGTTTGTGCAGGCCACTTTGGGAACGTAGCAATAGATCATCTCGTGATCTTCATCCACGACCAGGTGTTTGAGATCGTTGGGCGTCAGCACGCGGCGCTTCCTGCTAGAGACGCTGTTTGCTCGGCACGTATCTGACACTTGATCTCGTCGGATCTGATGGAGAATTGCTGTGTTGGACAACTGCAAAGAAAGCACAAGCACCAGGTAAGTCAAGTGGCTGGGGAACTCTTACTGCCTTTTTGCTTATTCAAATTCATAGAAAACTAAATTACTGGCCATATAGGAGTTTATTATGTAGCTGAGAAAAATTGTGCCTATGCTAGAAGACATACTCTTTTTGTCTCCAAATCTCTTGATACGTGCTGCTTAAATGCTGTTAACAAAGTGTTCAGGCTTTTGCTTGGAGCCAATGCAAAGAAGCACAAGTGCTTACACAGTCTGATGAAGTGGATTTACAGCACCCTCATCCTGAGATGTCCTCACTGCTTCTGGTAGTCCTGGAAAACAGATCTCCCCTTGACTCTGCAGTCCATTCCACAGCTACAGTGGTCATGGATCCTGCCTGACCTTTTGCTGCTGAGACTGGGTAAGAAGGCACCAGAGTTGGAAAAAAATTGTCAAAATGAAAACAGGATGTGTTGTTGTTGCTGATGTGTTCTATGCTGGAGAATTTAATAATCATGACTTGTTTCTTAGCTATGACCTTGGCAGAAGAAATCAAGCCCATTGAGATTTCTGCTACTCCCCAAGGGGAACATTCCCTCAGATGTGATTTCTTCAGGAGCAGTGAGAATAGTAACTATAAATTTGCCTTAAAGCCATATTGACAGAAAAGGAAAGAGTGTGTGGCCTTCTAACACACATAGCACTATGTTCACCCATAGTCCTTTACCATTTTGTTAATAGTGTCCTAACTTTCTACTGTTCCTGCTCCTGGATGTTTTAGAGAGGTTGCAATCTGTCTTTGGGGGACACACACAGCAGCTGCACAGAGATGATCAATTTCTTGCCACCAACCATCACCTGCCCAGATTGTGTCCAGTGCTAAAACGAAAGCCTCTGCTAAGACAGGTAATGAATTCCTCTAGGAAACGGGGAACATCAGCACAAGCAAAGGACCACGCCAATGCAGGTGTGCTTATATGAGTTGGTTATCCAAATCTGTATTTGTTTAGTCAGAGCTACCTCAGGTGTCTCTGCATGGCACAATGTTTTGCTGTGCAGCACTACTTCCAATGATAAAGATGCCTTTTTACATGTTCTGAATAAATGGCATCAAGGGAAAGGTTCAGGCAGTGTTACTTACATTCACTTAACACCACGTACCTGTGCATTTCAAAGACCCTTACACTCAATAATCAGTTTAGCCTCAAAACCAAGTATTAAGGCAAGTATTGACCTTCCTATTTGATAGGCAAGGAGGTCTGAGATTCCTTCTTGTATGCTGAGTCTTTCAAAAGTGTTTAGCTGATATCTTGTGTTTAGGTTAACGTGAACCATGGCAACGAAGCAGTTGAGGCAATGCAGACTGTACACATCTGTATGGGGGTGCCTGTGGCTTATAGGAGTCTTCTCCCTCGCCAGTATAATACCCTTGGCAAATGCCTTTGTGCCAGCTTGGGTGTGCATAGTGAACATAGTTCCTGCAGCCATGGGTCAAATCTCTGCTTTCAATACCAGTAGTTAGCCATGATTCATATTAAAAACAAACCCATGAAGAACAAGATCCAAATGCACTTTAGAGGCAAAACCCAACCCAAACCTCAAAATGAGACCAAGCCAGCAGTAGGATTTCTGAGCTTTGGAGGGAAAAGGAAAAATTGAAATTTTAGTGTTACAGAGAAGCCTTAACAGCTTAGGTTTCACCTACTCAAGGGCAGGAAAAGCTTTTGCAACACATGAGCAGCACAGACCCTCCCTTGCTCTGAGCTGTGGTGGGATGCAGAGGAATGTTCTTGTGGGATGGGCAACACCAAGGAGCTGGTGCACCTCATACTTGGGCAGGAGGATTTTCTTCTTCAGGACAGAATTTATCTGGACACCAAGATGACCAGGGGACTGGAGCACCTTCCTTATGAGGAAAGGCTGCAGCAACTAGGGCTGTTTAGTCTAGAGAAAAGGAGACTGAGGGGGGAATCTCATTAATATTTACAAGTATATAAAAGGTGGGTGTTATGAGATTGGGACATCCCTTTTTTCTATGATATCTAGCAACAAGACAAGGGGCAATGGGATGAAGCTGGAACACAAAAAGTTGCACTTAAACATAAGAAAAAACTATTTCACTGTTCAGCTGATGGAGCCCTGGCACAGGCTGCCCAAAGGGGTTGCAGAGTATCTTTCCTTGGAGGTCTTCAAGACTCACCTGGACACGTTCCTATGTGACCTGATCTAGGTGAACCTGCTTGAGCAAGGGGATTGGACTAGACGATCTCTAAAGGTCCCTTCCAACCCTTACCATTCTATGATCTTATGACGTGCCAAGCCTGAGGTCTCTCTGTGTAGTACAGTGCCACCCACCACTTCACCTCTGAATTCCTCGATACTTTCCTCATCTCTTTAGCCCCTTTGTTCAGTAAAATGTTGGCTAATGGTTAAAATATGCACTAGCCCAGTGGAGCTCCCTCAGACAGCTTGGCTCATGTTTTGTGTGTGTGTGTGGTAACCCCTGAATACCTCCCAGGTGGGCTCGAAGGACAGTTTTGAGTTATAGTTGAAGAAATCAGAAGCCAGGTGAGAAACATGCTTCATGTTTCCCAGGAAAACTGACTGGCAGGGAGCTTCCAAATAAGATGTTAGAAAGCAGTTGTCAAGGACCATACAGATTTTTTTAAATAAAACTACTTTTTTCTGTTAAGAAAAATATAAAATCCTGATTTCAATTTATGCTGTCCTCAGAGGAACAGAATGGTCAGCTCTATATTGGTGAATAATCAGTGAATCTATATTAGTGAATAATTTTCAAAGAACTAAATAAAACCTTATGCAAACACTCAGGCATACAAATTCTCCTCTGCAGACAGATAAAATGCTGAAATTTCCCCTCCTGCAGATTTTCATTAACACTGCTGTTTTCCTCTGGTTTCAGAGTAAAAACAGTGAGAAATGCCTGAAAATACTGCTACAATATGCTAATGCACTGTATTTGCTTTTCTGGTATTGTTCTTGGGACAAATTCAGAATTACCTGAATGAGAGTCTATGGCCTATATTAGATAGAAGGTCAGATTTGATAATCTAATGGTTGCTTCAGACCCTAATCTGCAGATAAATCTTTGTAGACCTGTGTCTTGCTCTTGATTTCATTCCTACATCAATAGGCTGAGCACTTCTTCCCCATACATTAATGTTAATGAGATTTTCAGGCATTTGGAATTAGGGGGAAAATGCAGCCTTAGCATTTGCAATTGCAAGTGAGATTTAATGTACGACATTAAATTAATTTAAAAGATGATACTTGGGCATTTTGAAGTGGCCCTCGTCTCCCACTCTTTGTAACATGGAAGACATAAGAAACAGCATACAATCTTGGTCAGCTACATTTACTAACCACACACTAACATCCCCTGGTCAGCTCCACATCCACTCTGGCCTGTCTGGTAGTGCACAGGACACACACTGAACATCAGTACAACACTAAAAGGGTATTGCTCTATTCTCAGAAATTACAGTACCATTTGGTATGCCTGATGGACAAAGGATCATTTAGGAAATACAATTGTAAAAGCTCTACTTCCTTTTCTATTAATTTTTTTTTGTCTATTGACTTCAGCTTACAGGAAAAAAAAAAAAAAAAGAGGCAGATTTAGTGACTGTCCTAGAACAATGCCAACTATATCAAACCTCATTTTTTTCTGCAGCTTGCTAACACAACTGATGCACCCTGGAAGAACTGATCTATCTGCTTCTCCCAGAGAAGCTAAGGATCCTGCTGGCTCTCCTTGAGGTTTAATAGGAACAGCCGTCTTGCTGAAGGAGTAGGTGAAACAAAAGCCACACTCGCATTGCACAAGTGAAAAGTTGGATAAGGCACCAGAGAGACTGTAACAGAACTCCTGCAGCCACCAAACTCTTGCTTGTAAGCAGAGGATGTGCTCCATGGTCCCCAGAGGATCCAGCAGCATGCAATGGAATCATAGCAGCATTTTTTCCATTGGATATTTTGAAATTATATACTGCCACCAAGTTATCTGATACTAATATGGTTCCTCCTCACTTTAAGTTACAGGCAAGGTTTTTAACTCACGTAATACTTTCTCTGTTCAAGCTGATGAGAGGAATTGGGAAATAAATAAGATTACAAGTGACTGGAACTACAGCCCTTTAAAGTAGAGGTCCACTTGGCTGGTGAAAAGGTGCTCACAACTAATGAGGAAAAGACACCCTATAGATTGAAGCAGCCAGAGAGATCACATCCAAGGGACAGATATCTTTAAACTCACGGATGGTGAAGGGCAATTGGGGCCATGGACTGTCTTTCCTCAAAGTTGTTACAGATGTGGCTTGAGCAGAGTTGTGAGAGTGCAGCTGCTGCATGGACACTGACTGCTGCATATGTGGTCACTACTATGAGCCCTCACTGATTCCCTCAGTTCAAAGAGCCACAGCTAGCAATGGCCTAAATCCACTCTGCTTTGGGAGAGGGTACTTTTAAGCACGTGTGCAGGTTACCCTGGGGGTTAATGATAAAGGCAATGCTCAGGTCTGTCTTCTGACATTTCAGCTTGGATTTCAGCTGGGAATTAAAGGTCTTGGGAAGATACCTAGCAAAAAGCATACCTTCTTCCCTGAAAGGATAGACAACACCATAGATGCATTTGATCACTTTTTCTTTTTTTCTTACAGAAGTTGTAAAGGAGGACAGAGAAGAAGAGCATGTCAAGATCAAAGCTCTTCTTCCTTTTCTGATGCAGCAACCAAGTTGAATAGGGAGCAGGGAGGCACCATGAGCAGCTGGAGACTCTGAAGCTCAGCAGCATTTTAAAGATGAGCGGAAGAAAAGTAGTCTGGGGACACTCTGATCCCAGAAGCTAACAAGGAGGGAGGAAAGCTAAGTCCAGAACACTCTGCTCATGTCTTCTGTACAGTGTGGGGTCAGAGGGGGCTTTGAGTGTAGCACACTATAGAATACATTGACCACAAATATATATGGTGACCAGATGACAATCACCAACCCACAACACACAGAAGTTATTAAAGGTAAATCAGTATTTTCTTCTGATTGCCTAGGCATGGCAGGATAATATAATCTTTGAGGGCCTTTCCAAGCTTGATGGCCAAGCAGCGAGTTCCGATTTAAACACAGGACATTTTTAATAAATGGTTTTCTTTGTTCCTCTGAATCTAGTAGTATACTGCAAACTAGGAGCAGAGATCAATCCAATTAACAGGTACCTGTACTGCAAGCACTTTGTTTAATAGAAGGATGGAAATACCTAAGTCTCACTCAAAAGATCTCATTAATAAATTTTTGTCTCGCTGTAAAAAATTCCTATGCAAAGAAGTATCCCCTACTTTTATACAGCAGGGTTTGTTTATTCCCATTGCACTGCCTGCAGCTGCTGCTTGTTCTGCACATTACTGTAACCAGGTTCTCAACCAGCCTATGTTGGGACTGCTAATATGACATTTGGGGATAGCAAACGAAAGGGCAAAAATCATCCAAATCAGATTAGAGTGGAATAAGGAGGATAAGTAGTATGAATGAGGTTTGCAGTCCTATACCCTGTTAAATTGCCTTTTTTCTTCATTTTTGCATTAACAAAGACTATGCATCTGCCTCTAATCCATCTGTTACGCTTGTGTTTCAAGGTTTGGTCTATGTCCTTTGCTACAAATGTACAAGTTACCTGTGCTCCAAGCAGCTATTTATTGAAATCAGCTGCATCTCTGCTGAACATACCCAGTTGGGTCTACCCAGCAGCAGTGTTAAGCTTAGCACAAACCAGAGCTCATCTCCACCAAATGCACCAAATGAATGGCATTCATTTAGAAGGTGCGTACAGCAGGCTCATAATCAGTTGAAAACAAGGTCCTAGAGTGAAAAGTGTCAGATAGACTAACTATAGGTGGCACCAACAGCCCTAGTTATGTGGCATCAAGAGAGACTAGTATTTCAGTTGACTAATATCTCTCAAATATTATCAGCTCCACTCCCCCTCCAAGCTCCCCAACCACATCATCTGAGTTCTAGGAGATATTTGTTACTCAATACATAAAATGTGTTTTGCTACAATTTGTATTTTCCCAAATACTTATGGTGCTTTGGTTTTTTTTTTTTTTAGCAGGGTTACATGCATGAACACTTCCAATCCTGTTCTCACATAAAAAAAACATGAGTAAGATCCTTGCAACATTGATGGACAGACTTGAAGTTACAAAATATGTTTTAGACTATTTTAATACTTGGCTTTGATACACATCTTTGGTGTATATATAGTCAATACACCAAATCCTAGACTGTTTTCTTAAAAACTTTCAGCATTAAGCAATAAAGAGGAACTAGTAATTTTTCATACTTGACAGTCCAAGCATAAGCACTCCTCAAATCATCACAAATAATTATTACTCTCTGCAGATTTCTACAGATGACAGTCAGATAATTACAGCTATATGAATCAAAACATTGAATCGGAAAGAACAATTGCATTTTCAGATAAAGGGATTTTATTAAACTGACCTGTACTGCAATATTTTTTTTAAGTAATACCTTTGCGACTTTTGCTACTTTGATTTATTTCGTATTTCATAGCATATTATCCTTGACCTAGCTTTTAAAAAAATTTCTAGGACTTAAATAAGAACCCCACCAAAATCTCAATTAATATTTGTTCAGATTCCAATAAAGCAGTCTAAAAAGCACACCATGTATACTGGAGATAGAAATGCTTAACATCTTCCGTGACAACTTGCAGACAAGACAAACTGGAATACAAATTTGCTATGAAAATGTCTCTGCAGAGTGGCTGGATAATAGGAGATAATAAAACTAGTATTAATTTAGGAGCATTTTTACTAAGTGAGAAAATTTTAGAGGCAAATTATTTCCTCTGAAGGAAAACTCATGACATACAACAAAGCTCCTTTTTTTTTTGTCTCCATTTCATGCTGTGAACTTATTGCCCCTCAGAGAAGATAAGGCCAAATATGTTTTTTTTTTTCAATCCTCTGTATTGAAACCCAAGATAATAGTATTATTTTCACTTCCCACTGTATAGAATGCACTAGAGCTATGAAACGAAGAATCAAGGCTGTCAAGAGTAAAGCAGTCTTTTCTGTAGTGTACAGTGACAGGACAAGGGGTAATGGACAAAAGCTAGAACACAAGAAATTCCACTTAAACATAAGGGAAAACTATTTTAATGTAAGGATGAGGGAGCCCTGGCACAGGCTGCCAAGGGAGGGTGGGGAGTCTCCTTTCTCTGAAGATTTTCAAACCCACCTGGAGGTGTTCCTGTGCGACCTGATCTAGGCAAACCTGCTTGAGCAGGGGGGTTGGACTGGATGATCACTAAAGATCCCTTCCACCCCCTACCATTCTGTGATTCTGTATATTGTCAAAAATCCTAAAATGCTTCACACATTCCCTCCTTCTTCCTGTGCATGTCCTAAACTTCATCTCTGTGAGTCCAGGCACATGCACGTAGAAGGGAAGGGTAAAATAATTCAGCAGTTGTATTACTTTGTGTCTGGAGGCTACAATTATTTGAATAATGACACACCACAAATGTGCATTCGCTTTTGCATTCACTCTTCTTTGTCCAGGTACATGACCTGGGTGCTAAAAAAGAAACAACACTAAACCACTCAAAATCTGGCAGCAGACACAAAAGCAGCTGCAGATGCTCATGCTTTCCTGGGAAAACTTCACAACTAGGTCATTAAGTATTGGTCTTTTATCTTGGAGACAAAGTACCACAGTGAGCCTAAATGATGCAAAATCTCCTTGAAAAATCACAGACTGACAGCAAGTGACACCAGCTGTATGTTCAAAACAGCTTTTTAATCAGCCTAAGACTTCATCGCACAAGAAGATATGGATGAAGAAAAGAGAGAGACTCCCTTCTAAATCCCATCTTCTCCTGTATAACTCCAAACATATTTGGAAGCCTATTCATTCACATTCTCTCTGCTAGAAACTATTTGGTATCAGGACTCATAAACATATAGGCTTTGGGTCTAATAAGATGAATGTATAGAATCCTGTAAAAAGTCTCCTCTGAACAAGGAGATAGAAAAGTTGGAACTCTGCAGGAAGACCAGGCAGACTATGGCCTAGCCATGCAGAGGTTTAAAGACGTGCTGCTGTGCCTCTTGCTGTTCTGAAGCTCTAGGGAAATCTTACAGGCAAAATCAAAGTGACTGAGCTGAAGTGCAGTACACACAAGAGGTAAAAAATCATCAGGAAGGCTAGGGGAGTCTCAGGCTAGCAATAATTAAAGCAAAAATAAAAAATCTTCCTGTCAGTGGGTTTCTTGGGATTTAATTTATAGAAGGTGAGTTTAGAGCCTTGTGTTGCATGTACATGTGCATCGTCTTTCCAGCGGCTGACACCAGCTGTTGGAAGGGAGAGGGAGAAGGGGAATTTGGCAGATGGCCAATGCTTTTTTTCCCCTCAGAGCAAAAAGCAGCAGATAAAATCCCCTGCTGGGACCTTGTCTGCCAGGGCAGGGCAAGGGTGAGGAAGCCGTGGGGCCAGCCTGCAGTGCAGGTTCTGCTGCTGGGACCCTGACAGCCCTGTGCCAATGCTGAAGCGGCTTGTGCTGCTTTGACAGGAAAGGACAGCATGTGATGAATTTGTTCACTCTTCGCTCATTCTTTAAGTGCAGCCGTAAATCACTCTTTCTACTAAAAAGCTGAAAGGCCTGGATTTTCTATGAATTTAGTCTTAAAATGAAAGCTTTCTGGACTTTCCTCTCCACACATGCACACAGACATGCACATGGGTGATGGCTGGAATTGAGCTTGTGTTCTCTGGACCCCCTGAATGTAACCAGTAACACATAGGGACACATACACAGTCCTTCTAACTCAACTCTTCCTGGTTCTCAGGCATGGATGCATGTACCTCTACACCACATTCACTGGTCCTTACGAGTCCTTACTGATCTTTAGTGGACTTACTTAGGCTAACGGGTGACTGACAGACATAGATCAGCGAAGAGTGAGTTTGCTGTCACATGTGTGCGGGACAGACAATGGAGGCCTGGTGGTGAGCCACAAAAGCATTCAACATCTGAAAGTCCAAGAGGCTGAGCTCCATCTGCTTGGCTGAGGGGGAGATGACTGAACCTGGCCTTACCTGGGAAAGTCCCTTCCTGAGCATATAGGACTGCTGGCTGCAGCTGCTTGGGCAAGGGGTGGGCTTGCAAAACTGCAACCAAGTCACCAAGGGACTGTAGATAGGGTCAAAGGGACTTCCACTGTATATCTCACAGCTCCAAGATTCAAATCAAGGCATAGATGAATCCTATACTGGGACAACCCAAGCCTGGGGACAAGCACATGTTTTGGGAAGCTCATGGGGAGTGAACTATAGCTGCTGTACTCTGCTATTACATCTCTAATGTGGGAGCTATAGATGTGGTTTTCAAAGAGAAGCTTGAGAACTGGTTAGGAATAAGCACGCCACAGATATCTGCAAATGGTGCACCAGGAGAAGGATGCACAGGGACAGCCAGGGAGCTGGGAGTGGCCCTTAAAAACAGAATAAGAAACTGCATTTTAATGTAGCTGGCATCTAGGAGACATTTATTTCACTGTTGCAAGAAGTTGTGGTAGTAGGGGTGAGATAAACTGGGTGGAGGGAGGAAACAGGAGGAAGTAGATACGTAAATACAAAAATACGTAAGAAATTCCCCAAGAAGGGAATAATCTTCTATCTGGACTCACTGTGGTTCAGACAAGCAGTAATAAAGCTAAATAAGAGAGACTCAGTTTAGATGCAGGAAAAATCACAGCAGAATGTCTGTGCTGAAACAGAATGAGGAATCTCCCATACTGGGAACTTCCATCTACCTGAGAAGGTGTCAGGAGGGACCCAAATGATCCTACCATGTGGCCAGGTGTCTCCTTGTGGGTCCTTCAAGCTTCATGAAGGAGGATGGTGGCTTCTGGAAGCTAAGTTCACTGTTCAAAACCTAGGTATTTTACATGCTTCAGGAGCAAGGCTTTCAGCAAATGCTGCAGAATTGCACAGGTAAAGAGGCCAGTTAGGAAATTCCCCAAAACCTTCCTCAGGAAAACACAACAACAGCAAACCATGTGGTGGGCAGAGACCAGACAGGAGTTTGGACATCACCATGATGAACACCATGCGAGACCCTGCACAGGACATGGTAGAGGAGATGGAGAAGGGCAGCACACCTGGAGTTGCCTAGGACACATGTGCCCCACTCACCTTGGCAGGTCTGACCTGGCAGCCTATGTGAATGGATTTGCCAGTAACACAAATCCTCCTCCTGTACCTCTGGGTTGCAGCTTAGGTGTTACACAGTCAAGAAGAAATACTTATTTTCTTCTCAGCAGGATATCTGCTATTTTAACTGAATACAATTTACTCGGTCCCATGCTAAATCAGGGTAATATGTTTCCAATTTTTAACTCAGCATGCGACGTACCAATATTGCTCCAAAGCTTTTGAAACCCAAATAGGGAAAGCAGAAGATAGTTACTGCATATACGGTTTCTTTATATATAATTCACATGTTTTTGCAACCTCCTCAAGGAGAAGGGAACCCTGCCATTACATGTTTAGCCATGTCGAGTCTCTCTCCCCCTCAGCTGGGGTAGGTGCTTTGCATGGGATGCTGCAGTATGTCCCCCTGTGCCAGGGATGCAAGCTCAAGTTCCTACCATGCTGGCTTTTTTTAAGGTAACATGCTGAAAATAGGAGTCATCATGCCTGACAATGTCTAACCCTGCTATTATCTCTTCCCTGTGAGGCTCACTTGCTGTCTTACTGGGTGATACAAAGGCCAAGAGGACATGGCAAAGAGAGAGCTGATCTCACATCCCAGCAGGCCAGTAGCAGAACCAAGACCAGATTTCATCTCCTATCTCAGTATGACTCTATTTTTTTTCTTGTAATGATTTGAATGAATTCATCCAGGCACAGACTGGCAAAATATCTAAATCCTTTGGATAACGGATTTTCTTCTCCTCAGCTACACTCTTACAAATTGGCATTGAATTTCTTTTACTTCCCCCGGTGCTCAGACTAAACCTTACTGTTCCAAGGTAACTTTCCTGGCACATTTGTCCATGCTGCTCACTAATGTTGACAGAAGGTGACTAACCAGGGTTTCTCATTCTCCACAGCCTTAATTACAGTTCACTAGAAACTCTTCATCTTTCTGCTGCTGTACAAAAAAAAAAAAATTAGATGACCCTCTGCTTGAAAAGACAAAAGGCCTTTTCTACTAAAATGCTAACATCCATTCATAATATGAATTACAACAGGCTTCCCAGGAAACCTTCCTTCTGTGAAATGAAGTAGTCCAGAAATAAGATTCTCAGTTAACATGGAAAGCATGTTTCATCATAGCTTTCTAGGTCTGACTTCTTCCACCTTGAGATAAATACCAGTGACTCTAACCCTGAGAGATGCTCAGCCTCAAACAATCCAGTAGCACTCATTTACTCCAGACTTTATGCTGTCAGGGCTGGGCCCAAAAAGGGACCAAAACAAAAGATAGACAATGATATGGGAGAGAGATGTGTTTGCTTTTTCAGTATGTCCTAGTTTTGTAAAAAATGCAGATGTTTCTGTTTCTGTACACTGAAAGAAACTCCCTGTCAGTAGCTGACCACAAATGACTACCACAGGCTTCCTTGGGAAGCAGAGCATCTGCAGCAAGCTGCCCTCTCTGTCAGCCACCAATGTCTCTTTCCAAATGCCAGTGTGCTTCATCCACTGTGCCAGCTCTACAAAGACAACAACAGCCAACACTTTGAGGGTCCAACCACTAGGGCCTTGCTGGAAACTTCCCACCCACCTGGGTGCCTCTAAATTGCAGTGGAGGAGACCTCAAGACAGCAATAAAAGAACAGAAAACATGCCCAGGTAATCCTTTTTAAATCCTGACAAATCTAGAATTGTCTTGGCTGTATGTTTAAGTAACTGGCTTGCTACATTAAGCCTTCTCATGTCAATCATGAGGGCAATGTTAAAAGTAACTTTATTCAGCTATTTAAGACAACTAGAAGGTACAATTATTAGCATGACGCCTTGTTAATTCTGCTCATCTCTACAGCTGTGTTTACCGTGATTTCTAAGGGTTCTCTGTCTCATTTAATAACAGATCCATTTAGGGACTGCATACTAATTGTTAACTTACAATGGAAGAACACATTCTTAGCATTTCTTTAAATGACAGCTATTTTTTTGAAACTGTTCTGTCGACTGCTCCCTGGAAGAAATTGCATATCATCTCTTTTTCCCCTTTTAAAAATGCTCCTTCTTTTTGAAACTTCCCAAAGAAAACAAGCAGAAAAGGCCACTCTGAGCTCTTGCTTTCGGGATCCTTCTCCGGCTGCAGCCAAGCTCTTTCTCCTTGCACTTTGCTCCTTTCATGGAAGCTGAATATATGCCAGCCTGTCATCAGTTCCCTCTCTATCTAGTGAAAGGGCTGGCTCCCTCTTAGCTGCTCTCGTATCCTTGTCATTTGCCTTGTCCCACCTGCAGCTTTGAGCGTGCCAGCAAAGACCAGAATAAAAAAGGAGCCCCAGGGGCGAGTTCTCAGCTCGCTCTTGCTCTGCATGCCAAACCCCCCAAAACGGGTCCTTGCTGTCCCTGAGCTGACTGTAGTGCTAGGCAGGCTCTCATGGCATTTGTGAGTGTGGAGGGCACTGAGAGATGGGGGAAGACATCCCCTCTCCCCGAGTGTGGTGGAGAGGTGCCAACCCACAGCCCTGTGGCCTGAGGGGACGTGGTCTGACAGGCAGAAGTGAGTGGAGGCATTCAGCTGTGTGGGCAAAGGGAGACAAGAGCGTGCACTCGATGGAGCTGTGGCCTTCCCTGCGCAGCGGTGGGGAACAGGCCAGCTCTGTCCTGCACACAGGGCCAGTGCTGTCCCACCTCTCACCGGCTCCTCGTGCAGCACAGGGGTGAGCTTTGCCTTAAGCTGCTAGCACGAGCAGCTCCCCCTCAGCATAGGTAACGTGTAGAGCCTGGCAGTTTACACCCACTGTGCTATTTTTTGGTATTACAGCCTTGGAAACCTTCTGGTAGACCTGATTGCTCAGCTATTGACACCTCCAGCTACCACTGACTTCTGTTCACCTACCCATACTAGCTTATTGCAGGGCTTTTTACTTTCATAAGCTGTTTATCTTCTCTTTGATTAACAAGTAATACTAGTAAGGTAGGCGGGAATACATTCATCTCCCATATACATATGCATGCATACACATATATACTTGAATCAGCGGTGAACATGAGCCAGTAGTGTGCCGAGGTGGCCAAGAAGGCTAATGGCACCTTGGCTTGTAACAGCACTAGTGTGTCTAGCTGGACCAGAGAAGTGATTATCCCATTGTACTTGGCACTGGTGAGGCCACACCTCTAATACTGTGTTCAGTTTTGGGCCCCTCACTACAAGAAAGACATTGAGGTCCTGAGACAAAGAAGCTGGTGAAGGGTCTGGAGAACAAGTCTGATGAGGAGCAGCTGAGAGACCTGGGGTTGTTTAGTCTGGAGGAAGCTGAGGGGAGACATGATCACTCTCTACAGCTACCTGAAAGGAGGTTGTAGTGAGGTGGGGGTCAGTTTCTCCTCCCAAGTAATGAATGATGAGACAAGAGGAAATAGCCTCAAGCTGCACCACAGAAGTTTTAGGTTGGATATTAGGAAAAACTTTTTCCCTGAGAGGATTGTTAAGACATTGGAACAGGCTGGATCAGGGTCACTGTTCCTGGAGATATTTCAGACAGGCAGCCATACTTAAGGATATGGTTTGGTGCTGGACATGGCACTGTTAGGTCAGTGGTTGGACTTGATGATCTTAAAGGTCTTTTCCAACCAAAATGAGTCTATGATTCTATGATCCCTCCCCACATCACAGGGGTAAGCACACAGACAGCACAAAAGCTTATGTGGGTCATAAACCAGGGTGCATGGGTGCTTCCAAGCAGTACTGAAGCACCAAAATACATTCTCAGGAGTAGGTAGGTGGTACTGAAAAAATTCAGTAGCACAGTGGAGAAGAAGCATGCACTGCTGCCAGTCTCACCTTAGCAGGGTGTTCTGAGAAGCATCCATGATGCTTGGAACTAATACTTGCAACTAATGTCACCTTTCTGGTTTTTTCAGTCAGCAGAGGCACCTGATGGCTCCTGAGAAACACCAGAATTTGATGCTGTTCTGGCTTCTTGAACAGATGTTGTCCTTCTTCAAAGCTGCCAGGTGCCATGGATTTAGGAGCAGGGAAAAGTGACAAGTTCTCATAGTGCAGGGAGAGCTGACGTTCCTGACAGGAGAAGTAAACTTAAATTACAGTTTTCAACTAAAAGAGCTGTTGTTTTAGATTCTCTGTGTAGTAACTTCCAATCCCTGGATCCAAGAACGAAGAGCTAACAGTTCCTCCTTCAACGTGCAGTGTTGCCTGCTGCAGGACCTGTCTTCGCAAGGCAGGGAGATCTGCCAAGCGCTGCACTGCCCTTCATGCCATGGGAGGGCTTCCATGGCACAAATGCCTCCCACAAACATCCTGATAATTAACAGTGGATTTTGCTCTTTGAACGTACTCTGCCTGTTTTGACACGCATCAGCACAGCTGACCTAGAGATTAGCAACTGGCATCCAACTGCTCTCAACCCTTTTAGTTTTGTATTTCAAATATAAAACTGATTTCATGACAGTCTGCTTATCCTGTTGTTTCTAAATCCCTTCTGGAGGTTAATACTAGCTGGAGCAAGTCACTGCGTGAAGGTTCATTTGCAAGGACCACAACCGGATGCTTTTGATCAGGTTTTTGCAACCCTATATCCATGCCCACACGCATCTCCCAACTGCTGTGTACCCCAGGTAGCATGAGCAAGGAAGTCTCATAAAGCCTCTTCGTAACTTCTCCTGCTGTTTTTAGAGACCTTCTCTTCCTGCTCCATGACCTAACTTTATCTCCAGCTTTGTTTGTTTAAAAAGAAGCTTTGCACACAGGAGAAAGCCGTACGTGGGATTCAGTGCTTCCAGGAACGAAGTGTAATTTCCTTCAACTTCTTCTGTCCTCCTGGGTGCTCTCTTCTTCCAGCTCACCAGCACCTCTCTTCATATACATGCAAGGTCAAGTCCTCAACTTTCGACCTTCTCCCCAGTGTTCTTCAGAAGTGGTCAAGGGCCTCTAAGTCATATTGCTAACATCACTGTGTTCTCTCAGCCCCTGGTTAGTGCAATACAGGGTCCAAGGTAATCCCAGTAATTTTAATAATAGCCTTAACTTTTCATTCTGACTGAACTCCTTTGTCATTTGTGCCTCTCACTGCTTCTCTTCACTCTCCTTGGCTGCTTCTCATTTAAAGCCTCCAGCATCCCATTTGCAAGCTGCACTCAATAACACTACAGCTCAAGCTGAACTTTCAAACCCACGGAGGGTTGGGAGCAGAGGGAGGAGATGCAAACATTTTCAAAGGAAGACATGAATGTTAAACAGGATGAGTAAGAGGCTGCTCCAAAATACACATAGTACTTAGAAGACTGAGATAAAGCAGCTACCATACACTACTAGTTTAAACCTGATGCAGAACATCTGTTCCTGTTTCTCTTTTAATGATTCATGTTCTCTTGTCTGCAGCTCCAGAGAGAGAAGGACCACCTGAGCAGAGACAAACAGCAGGTTTGCTTATACTGTTTCCAGGAGGAGAAAACACTTGCCAAGATTATCTGAGAAAAAACTGAACTACTGAACAGCCAGCTAGGCTATGCAGAGCCTACACATTAGCCTAAAACCTTTTTTTTTGGTCTCTCTTCAGCTACTCCAATGTTGCAGAAAGGATTGTCTCCCTCTCATCCTCTTCTCTCAGTTTTAACGGATCAACGGAGACCAGCACACCTTAGGACCTCAATTGTAGGCTAAAATTACAGCTTGTTGAGATGAGATCTCTCATCTCCCTATGACAAGGTAGTGGAGCAGTCCTGAGTCAACTAAAATATCGGCATATTTTAGCTATGACCTGCTTTGTTAGAGTCTGAAGGCAACAGATGTACACAATCAATGGGAATAAATGCCAGTTCCCAAATAAACTGCAGGCAGAGGGATCTGCAGGTGCTGGCAGGATGGATAATTCCTCCTGAAGCTGCATCTGGAGCTGCTATTGCAGACTGAGGTCTGGGACAAAAATAACACTCAGTACTTATCTGGTCTTTTTTTTTTCCATTTTTAAACTTCAAAGTATAGTGTATCATCCCTGCTTTCCAGATGTGAGAAGCAAGCCCAGCATAGCTGCATTTTTCTGCCATCTTAACAAGCTGATGACCTTGTCCTCTCACAACACCTCTTTCCTGCCCAAGTGCAACTCTGCTGGGTTCAACCCAATGCAACCAGCACTTTCAATTTTCTGTGAATCTGCTTGTATTTTAAGATGAGGGATGAGGTTTATTTTTCAGTTCTGGTTCCTGGTACTTCTCTGAAAGAATTTCAGAACAAAATATCTTTTTAAGTATTTGTCCTCACTGAAGTTTCTAGTCTTTCCAGTTACATAAAGGTTAATGGAATAGACTAAACCAGAGCTTCAAAATTCAGGTTAAGAAATTGTGGCAGTAAATGGTACCAACAATACGCAAAGCGTTTGGTTTAGACTTATACCTTTCCCTCTTTGTCGTTTCCTTCCTGAACAATATTTGTGAGATTCACCAATAAGTGTAACTTTCATATCAAGTTGGTGTCTATGAGAAATTAGTAACAGACATTTGGCACCACCTGTTGTGAAAATGTATAAGGCGTACTGCAGCAATATATTTTTCTATTTATGAAAACAATTATCTTATACACCACTGATATAAAACAGAAAGTCATAAAAGTTCAGTACAGTCAGAACACATCAAGGTGTTGTACTGGGATTTAAAATAACCAGTTAAGGCACAAAAAAAGAAGAGGTTCATGTGTTGGTCTGTTTCTTAATTTGCTAATTTGAGTTTGCCACACCCTTGAAAATCAACCTAAATGTTATTGAAAAAATCATGAAGTTGACAGATCTGTAAAGGTCATGTCGAGAAGTAAAAGGCAGCATGAGAGTTTTTCTGGAAAAGTACTAGGTTCACTGCAAGAAACAGGGATGTAAGAAGCATACAATTTCTTTTTAGTAAGTGAACAACATTAAGCCAAACCAGTCCGGTTTGGAGAAGCAGCATTAAGAAGACAGTTAGTGGGTACAGCTTAACTTAAGTACTACAACTCTGCCTGTCTGCTTCAGCCTACCACGTCTTACTCATCTCCATTAAAAACAATTTTGAAACACTGTAGGGAAAGTGAAGGAAGGCATGAAGGAAAACAAGTAGTTTGAGAGATTCTGTGAAAAAAAGACTCCAGCCAGTAATAAAACCACAGGGTTCCTGGGAACAGCTCTCCGGGTTTGAACAGCATCTGGTACCTTCACATTGGTACAAAGATTAATGAATGGTCTAAAATGTTTGTCCATGGATGACCGGAGAAAAAAGCTGGTGAACAGGTTTTTGAAGCATTACAATCACCTTCAAGGAAGCAAATGAAATAAAAACCTGGCTCTAGTGTTAGAAAGTAAAGGGGAAGGAACACAGAGAAGAAAACAAAAATGATACGTAGTAAAAATATTGCTCCTACATCTCTGGGCTGAAGAGCTTCCTCTGAGAAGCTCTTGCTTTTGATGGCAGAGGATGACATATGTCCAGGATGAGAGAGGAAAGGAAAACAGAAAAGCCTGTGATAGATGAAAACTACTAAACAAAAGAGATTGTCTAGGGAATGAATATTTATAAAATGCAAAAAGGATTGTAGTAAAATAAGAGATAACACAAACCTAATAAAAGCAGAGCTGTTCTGAATTTAAAAAAAAAAAACAACAAGTGCAGAGGCCAGAAATCTGGTGCTGTGCTATCAAGAAACCAAATCCCCTCTGTCCCAGGCAATATCAAAACAAAAAACACCTCACATATTGGTCTGATCCAAAAAATCAGTGAAGTCAGTTAAAGTCTCCTCTTGATTTCCAAAAGCTTTTGATTTGACTCTTCAGGAATTTCTGATGTTGTTAACAGCTGCTGGTTGTTATCACTCCCTATTAATACTATTAATACTCCCCATTAATACTATTGCTCACCCAAAACGCACAGTGTTTTCAAACTTGCCTGAACGTGTTCCTGTGCAACCTGATGGAGGTGAACCTACTTTAGCACGGGGTTGGACTGGATGATCTCTAGAAGTCCCTTCCAACTCCTATCATTCTATGATTCTATGATTCATTAGAGCCAGAGAGTTGTTGCCAGAAGTTGCACATTTTCTGTGCTCAGTAGAGGATAAGGGTGCATCTTAAGTCCTGACGTGGGGTGTTAAGGAGTGTTACCTGCAATGTTATGGAGATGATGAGTTTTGAAACTGCAGGTGGGGGTTACTGCAACAAAGGCTTCTCAAAGCCTTTGAAAATCTCCCCCCATCATAGATGTGAGATAGGAAAGATGTTTTCACTCAAAGACTCTCTGCTTGTCATGGAGTATCATGGTGTGTCTTATTCAATATGCTGTCCAGTCTTGCTTTAAAAGCCTGTTGGATTTTGGAACAAAAATATTCTACCATCCTAGTGCAATTCTCTGTTGAGAAACACTTCTTCTGATATTCTGCTACAGTTCCGGTTTGCTTTCTTGAGTTTTTTTTAAATTAAACATACCCATGGCCAAAGATCATTAATGTGGAATTGGGTCAATTAAAAAAGCCTGAGAGAAAACCACTGTGGCAACCATGATTCTGAGTTTGTTTCTCTGCGGGTTTGTTTCTTGAAGAGCATTTAGGTAGGGTTGGTTTTAATTTCCAGGCATGATTTGCTCTGGTTTATGCACTAACAAAGTCCTATGGTTCTGTGAAAGGAATATAAACATAGATGCTAATCATCTGAAAACCTTACTTTCCGCATTATTTCTTTTCTTTAATAGTGCTTTCTAGATTGAGGCCTTTAGATGATGTAACTGCAGCCTGGGTCTCCAGGCTCAGAGTTAACACATGCCACATATACAATGTCAGCCCTTCCTCACGAGTGATCATGTTCGAGCCTGAGCCCGTGTCCATCTGGGTGACAAATCTGTACAGGCTCCTGGAAATACCAGTTTCTTCCTGAGAAAGAAAGAGTGAGCCTCTAGAAGGCAATGTCAGGTCACAGGGCATTTCAAGCCTACTAATATCATTTAGAAAGAAAAAGAAAATCCATGCTGGGCTATTAGCAGGAATCAGGTGTTAAGAGTGCGGGAAGACACATAAAACACTGCATTAAACTATGGCAGTTTTGCTCTACCTCAGAACATAAAGTTTATTGAATGGCTCCCAGAAGAGAGGAAAATGAATTTGGCACTCAGCAATAAAGCCTATAATTAGTTTTTTATAGAAAATCCACAAACTGTGCTCAACTCCTGACATTTTTTTTGTGGCACTAGCTTGTGAACATCCTTGTCCAGAGGCGCAATCAGCTGGATCAGGATGTACAGCTGGTGTAAGGCTGTCCCTTACACCTTGCAAGGAGCTGTGGCATAGAAGGAGCCCACAGAGGAGCCTGATTCTCCCTCCTGTGCCATTGAATATAGCGGTGATGGGTCCCTTCACTCACCCAAAACCATCCCTGTCACCTTGACAGCTGGTAGGCAGGACTCAATCTGTGGTTGACCTGGCCTCCAGCAAGCCTCAATGCAGGGGGGACAGCGGCGATAACCCGTCCTCTGACCTCGTCTACGCTGGAAGAGCCAAACTCATGAATGTGTCTGTGGCAAACCAGACCTGATGTTTTGTGACTCACGGACCCTTGAGCGCTTCTAACCATCTGGTTTCCCAGAACTGGCCAATCTGATGGGTTTGCTGCCCAATTAACAAAATAAACAAAGTGTGTGGATACGTAAAATCATGGGAATGCAGCTAGGGACACAACATATTGCTTCACAGAGATTTAGAAAGCTCTGCATCTGAGATCAGATGGGTTGGGTAAGGATGGGATAATTAAAAAGATTCACTAGCACCACAAGAAAACACTTTCTGGAATTATTTACCCAACTAAATTTTATGTTTAAGGACCCTAGAGTCATTCAATAGGCAGCTCACAGCTATATAGCTACTGTGAAGAATAACAAATACAATTTTGGATGGGAAATTTATAGATATGTTTTTAAAATGCCCATGCCGATACCTTTATTTTTGATGGCCTTGCCTTCTGTATGTTCATGCCCCTCCTGAACCTTATGCAAAGTTTGAGAGGACTTGTAAATCAGTTCCTCTCCTGCACCATTAAATAGTAAGTGATTAAAATTAAAAGCAATCTCTAATTACAACAAAGAAACCACTCAACTAGTTCTGGTTGTGGTCATCAGGCATGATGCAAGCTTGCTCCCTCAGAGGCTCAACAAAGTAGAGATATCATAGACTATTCCCAGACTTAGTTCTCCAAAGTCTAAATCTGGTAATTTACAATACAGTTAGTCACACTAACCTATCTTTTATATCTAACCTAGCAAGACCTGCAGATAGAAAAAACACATCTTCTACTCAGAGATTAATGATCACTCTGCAGTGCTCTCACAACTGTACACTGAACAAGTTAATGCCAACAAAAACACGACTAGACTGAACCCCTCTGTCACCCAAACGTAAAGCAGCAGCCTTTCATTTTGGGCTATTTGTGAGCAAGCAGATTTATGTCTGTGTAAGAGCATATGTGGTTCCCACAGTCACAAACTCTTGGCCCCACTGTGGAGTATGTGAACACTATCACTGTTCAATAAATGTGGAACTTGGTCATGCTGACATAGTGAGTCTGTGGCAGAGCTAAGCTTGACACCCAACAGTTTCCTGATCTCCTGTCTTTAACTCAGCTTCTGCAAGCAGTAAACCTATCAAAGTAAGAAAATAATCGAAATAAAGGTTTCCCAGTTTCTAGTCCAACATTTCCATTTCTGTATCACGATTTTTGATTTTTTTTTTATACTGAGTTCAGTGCTCAATGAAAAATGTGTTTGCCATTGACAAGGCTGGAATTAAGCACAGCACAATTTTTTACCATGTCCTCATTTCACTGCAAGAAGATTGTGGTTTGGATCATGGGCCTTATGAAAATTAATGTCAACCTCATCGGTGACTTCAAGGAATTCAGAATTTCCTCTGCTATATTTGTGCAATAGGCAGAGCTATGAAGGGCTGACTGCTAGCTCAGACCAGTAAGTGCTGTTTTAACAATTAATAAAAGTCATGGAGAAACTGAGCAGAACCAAATTAAAAGGCAAAGAAAATGAGCATCAGTAAGAATACAAATAACACTAACATGATGTTGTGATTAAACCTAAGCCAGCAAGTAAGCACCATACAGCCACTTGCTCGCTCCCTCCTTTCCCCCAGTGGTATGGGGAGGACAATCAGGGAAAAAAAGGTAAAACTCATGCGTTGAGATAAGAACAGTTTACTAACTAAAATGAAATAAAACATCATTATCAACAACATCATGGTGTTGTTATAATTCTTATTATTATTATAATTAAAATGAATATAACAAAAAAAAAAAAAAAAAAAAAAAGGAGAGATAAAAAAAACCCAAAGGAAAAAAAAAGAAAAGAAACCCAAGCCCAGCACTTGCTGACAGATGCCTGAGCAGCGATCTGTCCCTCCCTGTCAACTCTCTGCAGTTTATATACTGGCCATGACATTCTAGGGTATGGAATAGCCCTCTGGCTAGTTCAGATCAGCTGTCCTGGCCATGCTCCCTCCCAGCTTGTGTATCCCTAACCCTCTCGCTGTCAAGACAGGCGGAGAAGCAGAAAAGGCCTTTATTCTGCACAAGCCCTGCTCAGCAATAACCAAAACATCTCTGTGTTATCAACACTGTTTCAGCACAAATCCAAAACACAGCCCTGTACCTGCTACTAGGAAGAAAATTAACTATCTCAGCCAAAACTAAGACACATACTTTGCCTCTTCATGTAATGGTATCTTCATTACAAAGCCAGATATGAAATGTTTTCTTTCAAATGCCTTAGGGTTAGTGCATCAACGGAAGTTTTGGATAAATGCGACGCTTTTTATAATGAGGGAAGGCACAGCAGACTTTTGTAAGAAATAAAAAAAAAAATCTACAAATATTTTCAATCTCTATGCCTCTACAGGGCTGCTTTGTTTCATCAGTCCCAAATCATAGGAATTGTCCAGTAGCTGTCATAAAAAAACATCCACCTGAGAAAGTTATGAGAAACTTTGCAGGATGCAAAGTACCCTGATGCGGGCTCAGCAGATGACTCATTAACATGAGGGAGATTTATGTTACTCTGAGAGCTACCCACAGGTTGTACATTTCACACCAAAGTATTCACACAGGAGAAAATACACATTGACAAGGGCAATGATTTTGGTTCAGACCTGAAAGTTTACATGGTGATGTGACTAAAGACTGTAAACAGATGAGAAGAATTTGATGTCTAGAACAACAGACTGACAGTGCTCTGCAGGTGCCTCCCACAATGCTGGTGGTTGTTTTAAGCTCTCTTACTTTGAAGAACGTAATAGAGGCATTGTGGTTTGGTGAATTCTGACCTGAAGATGCTTTCCCAGCCTTGCAGGTCATGTTTTCTGCCTCTTCAGTCACCGGGAGGCAATAGGAAGTGCATGCCAAGGTAGTATTTCATGTGGTCAGTAACAATCCAATTTCTGTAACTTGCTTTTTGGAACAGATAGTTCTTATTTTGGGCAAATCTCATGTGAAGGACATGCCTTAGTAGACAGATGGATACTTTCAACTTACTGATACAGCTTATGGAATCTTTTATTAGAAGCAAAGACAGCTACTGCCTTGTCATGCTTCATATGTTGTGTAATGCAGAATCTTGTTAATGCAATACAGAAATACATAGACTTCAAGTGGAAGAGAAATGCTCTTATTGCAATATTCTAATTTAGAACTTGATAAAAAAAAATCAGCTGCTTTGCACTTCATGGTTCAGATGAACTACAGCATGACTGTAAAATGGTATGACTAGAGAGGCCTTATCATAGGTAAGGGGAACAGGCGTCTCCGAAGGAAATTTTCATATTATATAATCACATTAATTTCCATATTGTGGTGCAAAATTGCTACAAGATAGAATATTGTCTTGCTGCACTCAAGATGTGGAAACCCTCAGGCTGGTGCTTCAGGGTTGATAGATGGAGAACCAGAACAAAAACCCCTTCTGTTTCAAGCAGTGATTTGTACAAGGTTGAGGCAGGCTGTCATCTTATTGTCTTGCATAGAGTCTGGCAATTTGAGCATAAAACTTCTGCTTTCAGATCCACAATGCACAGAAGATCAGTTAATGTCAATGGAAATCTCTTCTGGGGACTGAATACAACATGTGAGAGAAAGGCAGGTACAGAGATCTGAGAACGAAATTTTCACCCTGTGGTTGGAAAGTCTTTTTTTTTGGCAAGGCCCTCAGGAAAATGCCTGGCCTATGCCACTGGCACTCCTTCTACACAGCACTGCATAGTGAAAAGGCACCAGCTTTCCACTCCTTGGACCCTTTTCCAGTCATATCTGTGAAGAGGGTCGATGAAAACTGACAGTGTTTTGGGCAGGCAGCCCAGTGTGCCACTGGACCTCACACTGGGGATGTGAATGATAACCTGCATTACAGAGAGCTGTGTGGAGACATTTGGAGGACATCTCACAAGTGTGACATGAAAGTCAGGTCCACCAGACAAGGAATCACATAATAAAATTTCTCTGCAATGCACTACTGGCTTCACCCCTTCAATCAGGAACCACAGGATGGATGGGGGAAGCAGTGAGATCAGAATGGTGCAAAATAATGTTTCCTGCTCCTGGACATCCAGACCTTGATCTTTGCTCAACTGTACATAAGCTGGAGCTGCTACATCCTTGTCACCAGACCTGGCTGGATATACTAAGGTCAGTCACAGCAAATTGAGTTTCTGTCTGGGACCCATGCAAAGGGGACAGCAAATGCCCTGGTTTGGGTTGCCTGTCAGCCGCAGCATTGAGGGGACAGAAAGTACAAGTATTGCCCTTAAACATATATTAGACCACAAAGTATTATGAGTAACTAAAAATAATGAGCTTGGTCTGAAGCCCCTTTAATGTCTTACCCTGCTCAAATTCCCAGAGCCTGGATATACTGTCAAGCTCTGCAAACTTGAAAACACATTGCTGCTCTGCGAAATTAATAGTGTCGAGTATCGGTCTGAGCTCTGGTCCCACCAAAGCCAGGTCAATGAGGTTAACTCCCCACTTTGGTGGGAAATTAATTAGTATAATGGCAATTTGAAAATCCCACCTCTCTTGCTTTGCAGGTGGGTTTTTAGAAAGTATTATTAATAAATTTCAATTGAGAAAGGCAAAGCTGGTAGAATTACAGAAAGGATAAAAAAAAAATATTGGAGTCATCCCACGATACCTAAGTAACTGGCATGGCTTATCTGACCACTTACTCCCTGTTTAAATGGAGTCTGTAAATAAGCATTGAACAGATATATAACCCATGTGCTGAATTTTATTTTTGCTATAATAATAAAAGCCACAGAGAGAGATTCATGATAACACGAATCCTCACTCGACTGCACACAAGCAGTGGCATTCATTACATTCTGATGATGCATTTAGCCCTCACAGTACAGAGAGTCTTACCTTCGTGGGTTTGGGGTTTTTTTTGGCAATTTGCATGAGAAGTACAGAGCATTTAGTCTTTGAATTAATCAAAATATCTCTGCCTTCACTGAATAAATATATTTGAATACATGAATAAATAATATATGGAGTAAAATAATGAAACTCATTTAAAATAAGACTGAGAATGAGGTCACAGTTTTTATTAAATGTGACATTTTCCAGTGTTTACACTGAAAGAGATAATGGCCTATATATTTTAAAGTGGGTAACAAACCATCAAAAATCAACTTTAGATGAATTAAAGTAGCTTAATTTTCAGCAAGCACTGGGCTTTTAACCTGACCTTCTGAAAGTCAGGTTAAGATGAATCAGATGAAACTTGGATTCATGTGCCTAGGATGAAAATCTTCATTTAAAACAACAGCAACTATTTAACTGACAGTTGATCCTAAGGACTAGGGGTCCAACTGAAAGGTCAGTCTTGCTAAAGCTGTCAGGCATCCACACTCAGAATTAGATAGAAATATTTCATCCAGTACCTGCATTTCAGCTATAGACATACCATAAATACAATATACTGATTATCTTAAACAAAAATATCAAGTTTGAACAAATTCCCGTTACTGGAAGCAAGCAGAGAACTCCTATAGACATAAACAGGAACTGAGCTTGGAAAACTGTCATAAAAACCCACCAAACCACATACAAAATCTATTCACTGACAGTTGACTTGAGGACAACTCTATTTTACTTGGCTGTCTAAAACCGTTGCTTGCCCAGACAAGTCAGCAAACAAAAAAGTAAGTGAAGTAGGTACTAGAAACAAACTCAATTAATTTGCAAATAGAAGACAAAGAAAGGAAAAAAATGACAGGCACCTTAAACAGTGAAATGCATGTAACAGACCCTCACTTCATCCCAGGCATCCCACTAGCCTGTACTCAATGGGCAGTGTGGAAGGACTGGACATACCAATACATAGTAGCTGCCAGCTGCCAGATTTTTTAAATTTGTTTCTGTCTGCTCAGGGCTCATGTCCACTAGCACAGGGTAATCAGTATTTCATTAAAAAAAGTAATGAAAACCCTAACTGTAAGAGAGATTCATAAGGTTGCCCGTGATCACCGTATTTGGGTGCTGTGATTAAAACAGACTTTCCCTATCCTTCACCTCTTGCAACTGTGACTTCACATTAGGTTCCATCCATTTAGCAGCTATGTTGAATGCCCCTTCATGATCTGCTTGTTGTTATCCCTATGCTCTCAGCTGGCTAACAGGATGAGTTTCCCAGATGAAAATGATCCAACAGCATAGTGAGACTTGGAGTAATTGGTTTGTCCCATCTTATTCTTTCTTCTAATGCAGTGGTGGAAAGAGTATTTCCACACTAATATTTCACATACTGTGCAGTCATAGAAAAATGGGTTAAATACCGAGATCATTTGATGAAGATACCTAATTGCTTAATAGCAATTAATATGTGTAATATTAATTAAGTGCATTAATATGCCAGACTTTTTCAGCTGAACATGATTCAAGTCCAAAGTTACTCTATATACCAATCAGGCTGGACGAATTTATCTCTGCACCTGAGCAGTGTGGTTTGCATTCTCCAGCCCCATGGTCAGCGCTGTGCAGTCCCTTCCCAGACAGTCCCTGGGCATGGTTCAAAGGCTTGCTCTGACCTGGGTCATCTGGATGGTTTGGATATGGCCATCCTGCTCTGGAGGTGAGGTGGATGAGCTTCAGGGATGCAATCTGGTCCACAGCAGTTCATCTCTAGGCAAGAAAGTGGAGTCCAGCCCTGTTTGACTGCAGTTACATCCCAAGCTTTTTGCTTTCTCTGCTCTAAAAAGCAAAATGTTTTGCTTTCTACTGATACACTTTTGAGTATAAAAGCCTCTTTGGTCTTTTGGTTTTCAAGAAAAATAGTTGATGTTGCTCATCATTTTAACCTTTTCATCAAAACCTTTAAAAATCTCATGCATTCTAATGCACTAAATTTTCTGGTATGGTGGAGTTATTTGCCCAAAGCAATATTCACAAAGCATAATGCAAGCAGTGCTCTTGGCAAGTCATTAGGATTAGTGATGAAACGTTCTGCAGTGTGGCTGGCCCACAGAACATGCAAAGAAAGAGCTCAAAGACTTTAGCTGACTACACAGAAACCTTCCTCATGTACAAAAAAATATATTAATTTAGTCTCACAATAACTCAAGTTGAAGGCTGCCTTTAGGCTGTGATAACTTCTCTCCATCTAGCAAGTTTCCCCAGCAGTCCTGGGAAGAATTTTCAACAGCAGGAATGCGTGAGTGCTTTCCACTGCTATGTCCAGGTAATTCAGCAGCTGAGGAAGTGGGTAGATGAGAAGTTTTTGAGATATAAGTAGCTAGAAATCTGTCAGGTGGAAAATGACCTGGGGATGTTGATTAACAGTTGGCTGAATATGAACCAGTAGTACGGCCATGAAGGTCAACGACATTCTAGCTTATATTAGAAATAGTGTGGCCAGCAGGACCAGGGAAGTGATTTTCCCCCTGTACTTGGTGCTGGTGAGACCATAACTTGAATACTGTGCTCAGGTTTGGGCCCTCACTACAAGAAGGACGTGAAGGTGCTGGAGTGTGTCCAGAGAAGGGCAATGAGCTGGTGAAGGGTCTGGAGCACAAGTCTAGAGCAGCTGAGGGAATTGAAGTTGTTTAGCCTGGAGAAAAGAAGGCTGATGGAAAAGACCTTATCATTTTACAAGTACCTGACAGGAGGTTGTAGTGAAGTGGGAGCTGGTCTCTTCTCCCAAGTAGCAAGCGATATGACAAGAGGGAATGGACTCAAACGGCACCAGGGGAAGTGTAGATTGGAGATAGGGAAGAACTTTTTCACTGAGAAGATTGTTAGACACTGGCACAGGCTTCCCAGAGAGGTGGTGGAGTGACCATCCCAGGAGGTATTTCAAAGACATGCAGATGGGCATGGTTTGGACATGGTTGAGGGACACGGTTGGATGGTGGACGTGGCACCGTTAGGATAGTGATTGGACTTGATGATCTTAAGGGTCTTTTCCAACAGAAATAATTCTGTGATTCTATATTCTTGAAAGACTGGTGAGGAAATGAGGATAGGAACAGCATGAGTTATAGACCCACGTGAGTAACACAGGTTCTAAGGCAGTGCCAATGACATTGCTATGAACAATGGCAGGGTAGTCTCAGAAGCAGAATGGAGATACTTCTCCAGTTTCAGTCAGTTAACCCTGGCGCACCATAGATTGCAAATCCCAGTGATTTCTTATCCAAAGTCAAATTTACCAAGTCTTTGCCCTTAAGAATACTTAAGTAAATGAGGTGAATAAAGTGCAATCTGCAATAGAAAAATCAATGCTTTTTGGATTTGGTTCACAAAGTTGGCATTTGATAAAATAGCATTGCTTTAGGGATCTAGCCCATCCCACTAAATCTTTCCCTTTCAGCCTGAAAAATGGGTAGTGTGTGTTCTTTTTTAATTAACTTTCATTTAGCCAATAATGCCAACAACTTCCATGTCATAACTCTTGTTATGCAACTAGATACAAGTCCTAAATGCATGTGCAAAACCCATCGAACAAGCAGTGCTGCTCAGAGAGGGCCAGATAAATGAGACTCCATTGATATCATTAAATAATGCCTACTTTTATAAATTCCATCCTCTGTTACCTGACATCCTCCTTGGATATGCTGGGCAAAAGGTGTTCACTACCATACTGTAGTCTCACCAATTCTGAATTTCTGTGAGAATGAGGATGGGACCAGGCACTACTGGACAGCAAGTCTCAGACATGCCAGGGTTAGTGTTGAAAGTCAGTGTTAAGCCTTCTTCACTATCTGATGTGGTGAGCTTCAGAAGTTCCCATGAAGCTCCTGAAAGAGGCTCTCCTGCAAAATTGTCTGGGAGGCAGGTGCATGGAGCATGTGACTCGATGCCTGCTGAATATGCCCTGTGAGAAGTTGAACACATTAAATCAGCTTTTTTTTTTTTTTTTTTTCTCCCCACAGATTTTTGGAGAATCTATGCAGAAAGAATGCCTAAGGTGCAGCAGGAGATGCATCATGGGATAGTGCAAAGGACAAGTTGTCAGAAGCCATCATAATCCAGACAGTTAAAAGCATATAAATAAATAAACAAAACACAAATAAGAGGAACCAGGTGAACATAAAGATAAAGAAACTAAATGAGCAGAACTGATAACTTAGAAGCACATTTCCTGTTTACATTCAGGCGCTGGGATAGAGGGGACCTCAGTTCTGCCCGTAGAAGCTGCTGATAGAAAGGCAAGTCTCCCATGCTGGCTGCCTCACACCAAGGTCAGAATGTGCACATGGCATGCACACTTCAGGAAAAAGATAGATTTTTAATTTTAAAACACAGTTGCGCTTGGGAATAATAATGCCACTCTGACCAACTCCTTTTGCAGCTCTGAGCAAGAAACATTAACCCTTAGGCACAGTTTTTCTCTCCTACAAAACACAGTTGGCAATTCCTACAGCTACATGACACGGAGAATAATACGCATTTTCCCTGCATTTAGAAGATTAAATACTTCACGCTGTTTGATTTATTTCTGTTGCTCTTGATACAAATCACACAAAACCATGATTCATGTTTTAATATTGATCCTGTAATTACTTCAGTGCAGGTAAGACTTCATGCTAGATACGGTCCTACATTTACGCACTTGGATGCCATTGTAAGATTGGGCTTTAGACGCTAAGCCTTTACAAAGAATCCTATTTCATGCTAGTCAAGAGTCTATTTCACACTGGGGTAATAGCCTGCTGTAATGACACCTTACCTGAACTAGACTTCTCATGCAATTTGCATGACCTCTCTCACATAAGCATTCAGGTTGGACATCAACAGTAACATAACCTTGCTACCTAACCTCTGCTCCTGGGGAGGTAGAGTCAGACAGCTGATGCACAGACTAAGGCTCCACAGGAGATGCCGATCTGGCTCATGCTCTTCTGTCAGGTCTCCTTATTTTAACAACCATCTGATGTCACATAGGCTCATCTTCAGAAGTTCACAACAGCGTCAGCTGACTGCTTTCTGAATGAGCTTTCCAGCTTGGTATCACCACTGCCCACCACACCGGATTTTTTCTCATTGGGCAGAAGGAAATGCAAGGTGCTGGCGTGGTACATTTGAGAAGCTGCAATGTACAACGTCCAAAGTACTGCATATTCAGTAAACACCATCAGACCCTGTGAAGCACTGGATTCATGGCTTTAAAATCTTACAGAAAACTAAAAAAGACCTGACCCACTGCTCTTCTGCTTTACTGTAACAGTTTACTCATTGTCTGTGGGCTCCCTGAGGACGGATCTTTCATCTTTTCACTGAGGTGCACCATGGGATTTGGAAGGGGTAGAAAACTGCATTCTGTAATGAGCCATCTTACTATGCCCTGCCAAGAGGCCTCCAACTGCAAAGCTGCTGGGTCGGCACGCTGTGTGGCTGCTGGGGGCATGTGAGGTCCCTTCTGCCAGCCCTCAGATACAGCCAGTGAACCCAGGAACACTTCTCAATTCCTTCAAAACTTCCTGCCAGGTGCCTCAAGGAGCTGAGCTCTGTATCAGATGGTGAGAATCTCCTATTCCACCATCTGACCTCCCCTCACCCAACACCTCATTACGCCTGTGAAGGGTCCTCCTCTCCCTACTGAGAAAAAAACATTCCTTTCCCTGTACTAAAGCACCTCTGTAGCTTCAGAGAAATTCTCCTCACTTTAATTAACAAGAGAATCAGAAATCTACTGAGTAAAGCTTAAAAAAAATACTCCATGTATATTACTGTTCTCTGAGTCTGGTACAATAGCATGTGTAGAAAGTTCCTGATCAAACTAGATTTTTCGCAACAAAAACGATCAAAGAAACAATAACAACAACAACAAAAAATCTGGTCAAATTTTGCATGACCACAGTTTTGCCTTGCTGGGAAATTATCATTTAGCAGATTATACAAACTCTAAACATAAAGCTCTTTCACTGCTACCAGCATACCCCTCAAATTAAACACTAAATATCCATTTTATCCAGACCATTACACAGAGAGAGATGCAGTCCTTGGCTATTTTGGGCTTCCTTTTCAATCTCACTCACAAAGTACAATTGCAGATTTTCATTTAGTCTTTTTCATAAAGGTAAATTCTTCTCATCACAACTGATTTAGAAGCAAATCAGAGCCATAGCCAGTAACACAGACCCATTTTAGACGTTCAGCATTCCAACTGGCATCACTCTGTAAGCTGAAATAAGCTTCTCCTTTCATTCAGGAGAGAGAAGGGAGCTGTTTGTATGGATGGACATTACAGGCACTGTCTACTTTAGAGCACACATCCAAGAAGTGGCATTCAGCTGATTTAGTTAGTGGCCTGGACAGATCACGTATTTAAGGTCTTATTTACGTGCATTTTTGAAGAAATATCGGGACTCCAACTTAGCTCATCATCTTGATGCAGCTATGTACTTAAGTGTGTGTTTAACATTAAGTTTATGCTTAGTTGTTGTGAAAATCAAGCAGCTGCTTTGCCACTTTGCAGAAAGATGCCTTCTGCTTTTTGAAATATAGCTACAAAAAGCAATAGAAAAAAAATTACTTAATCCTCTGCAATGTGCTAAGAACTTTTGAAGCCCTTACAAAATCATCGTCATCATTATCTTCGTCACCATCATCACTTCACATGACTGCTACAGTTTCTCAACACTGCAATTATGACTGCTACAGTTTCTTGACACTGCAATTATCCCTGCATTTTGAGGGCAAATGTGTGATTCCAATGAATCTTGCCATGTGGTACATGCCACTTGATGTTACGTAAAAAGTAGTAGCTCCCAGACTACCATCTTTATTGCTACTCCCTTTAAAAAGCTGAAGAAATTATTGAGGAAAGCTTTATCATCCAAAGTATCACCACAAACTGGAGATGGAGACTAAGAAATAGTACTGCACTAGATATAAATCCACAGCTTCCCATCTTCCCAAACTAGGCAGTGGGGATGGAGAATTTTGTATCTATTAAGCACGCACCTGTCTTGAGGAGGTGTTCATGAAATTACTTGCTGATGTGTTTGAGAAGCGCTTGCTTGAAGTGATAAAGTCAGTGGAATTAATCACTTAGGTTAACTAAAGTTTTGGACAACAACTATCCTGGTTTGGTCAAGTTCATCATGGGTTTAGCTCCAGACTCTGGTGCAGGGGACCAGCTTTTCCTGCACTGTGATATGTGCAACCGCATTTGCTTCCACGAGCAAAGAGAAAACGGCATCTTCTGATACTGCAGCAATCACATACTTGGACAGTAGTCTGTAGATTTTATTGCTTCTTTATGGAGCGATTTTGACAGTCAGATCCAACAGTAAGGAAAGCCAGTACCATCTGACTAGCCCTTCTCCTGCACTAAACATCCTGCTAGATATCAACACTGTCCATCTCCAGCACTGGATCTGTCTCAAGGCACAGCTGAGAGCCACACACTGCCCCCGTCTTTCTCACACAAGGTACACTCCATGTCATCAAGGCATGACAGCAAAATCATGTCTTCTCATAACTTGTGCAGAGCAAGCATTGGCATCTTTAATACACAAGCATCAGCCTCAAACAAATAGGCATTTCAGAGGGATTTAAGGCTAGCCAGCTTGTCTCCTTCAACTTTGCTTCAAAGAAAGCCTGTTTCTAGGACCTGAAAAATAATACTAGGTATGAGTATGTTGTCCTTCAGTTACAGAGACAGCTACAGCTCTCTCAAAGGGTAGATATGCACTGTACTTTAATTACACTTTGTATTGCCTACGTGGTAGACAAGAAAGGAATTATAATGCCATGTGCTGCTTTCTGTATTTGTTGTCTAGATTTGTGAAAGTGAATCCAGGGAGGAAACTTCCCCTTATAACCTAACCAGAGATGCCTTGGGCATAGTATCAAATGCTCCCACGTGTAGAATGGTAGCCAAACGAGGCATGCAATCTCTAGTTGGAGCAACAGGGAAGGAAAGCTGAAGCACATGCCACAAAGCGTATCATCGTGAGCTATGCATTAGTCTGGTTTAAGTTAGAAAAGCCCTTTGGCCATATGTAACTAACCAATCAAAGTCTGTTTGATAACATCTAGAGGGACTGTGTTAAGGTTACCAGGCATCTTTAATCCTACTCTTTCCTAAATTCTGAGAGACTGCTGGGTTTTTTAAATGCAATCTTGCATGTCACTCTGTTTAACTTAAAGTTAATGATGACCATGGCTTTTGACAGGAATGGAACCAAGAAGAGTCAAGGGAGAACTTGTGTTAAGGCCAAAGGACAGACTCCAAAGATAAAACACTCTTGCTCAGATGTACTAAGAAAATGGTTGCAAATAGTATTGGGGGAGTGGAGGGGATTAACAAGTGTCAATATAAAGAAAATGACAAAGTCTTAGAAATATTTCCTTTAGGCAGTTACCCATGATAACATATCTTTTGCTAATCCACTTAACCATTTTATCAACATGAACACATGCAAACACACAAAACTCATACAGAATACAAAAACGTCTTCTCTCTGCAAGAACAATAATTTAGGCTCAAAACCACATGATCTTCAGGATGCTGACTATTTTGGTCAATTTTTTGAGTGGGGACATCAGACTTAGTGTAATGAGCAACAACAGAGCTCTTATTCTGGAATCAAAAACAGTTATTTCCAAAGCTGAACTCACAAAACTGATTCACAGACCTGTCAGACAAATAAAGAACAAGATGTTCCCAGATATATCTCAACTATAGGAAATAAATTACTGCTCAAGCGAGACTGCCTTCAGATGAAGTTCACCTCTGGCAGGCCAGCACCACAGAAGCACAGAATCACATAATGGTAGAAGTTGGAAGGGACCTTTAGAGATCATCCAGTGCAACCCCTCTGCTAAAGCAGGTTCACCTTGATCAGGTCACACAGGAACATGTCCAGGTGGGTCTGAAAATTTCCAGAGAAGTTTTCTGGGCAGCCTGTGCCAGGGCTTCATCACCCTTGCAGTAAAATAGTTCTTCCTTATGTTTAAGTGGAACTTTTCATGTTCCAGCTTTTGTCTGTTACCCCTTGTCCTGTCATTGGAGACAATTACATCTCTTGGAACTTAAGGGAATATGTGAAAACAATTTGAGACCAACCAATGTCTTGACTGATCAGGGATTATTCACCGTCCCTTCTGCTCAGTGATCAGATATTAACTGTACTGCATCTGCCCTGAGGCTTTGAACCGTCTCCAAAAGCTTGAATAAGGTTAGTTTCCTTGAGATAGAACAACAACAAAAAGAAAGCAAGCTGGTTTTTTCTTTGGAAAGTAGCTATGATGATAAAGCTGCCTCCAACGGAACAGCCAGTCTCAAGGCTGAAAGCAGTGATATTGGGATGACATCAAATTAAGAGCTAAAGCCTAACTCAAGAGGGCAGATGGCCTCTGCTGTTGGTACAAGCAGCTAGAACAGGACATATATATATATATATATATATACAGCAAAGAAGGATCAGAGCAAAACTATTCTGTCTTGTCCATGAGGGTAAGTGCTTGTAGCCTTGTCAACTTTTCAGGATCTCAGACAAAGCATAAGATTTACAGAGATTTGCATAGAATTTCAAAGCTACAAATGACAGGTGGAGCTATATGTATATTCCTATTCAGTGTCACATTCACGACAACAAAACAGTCTGCACTGGATTTGATCACTAAAGATAAGCCTCTGCTGCTCTGTTAACTCAGGTGATTGGCTTCCTTGCTCAGCTGAAGCTGGTTTTGAATGGCTTCCCTGCAAAACGTAACTTGAGATAGTACATCCTCATGGGTATGTCACACAGAGCACTAGACGTAGCAAAGCCTTACAGGGGAAAATCACCTAATCTCCTGGGCTTCCCAAATCAGCTTTTTTGCAGTCAATAAGGTCACCTGCAGGACCCTTGCTGCAGAGAGAGCAGGTAAGCATTTGGGATCAAAAGAATACCTGAATATATTGCCAAGTGGGCCAGCAGCTCCACCACCTAAGCACCACTACATCAAGAAGGTTTTCTGTGTGGTGAAGGACTCAGAAATCATCTGAGTTGATGCTGCAGAGAAGATAAAATCTCAGTGAGCAGCCCACTTGAAGCTCTATGTTACACGAATTCAATTGCAGAAACACAAGACACAAGGATGATATTTCACACACCTGGGAATTATCTAGTGCAGCGGCTGGAGCTGTTAAAAGACCAGCAATTAACATAACTGCATCTCACTCTACGAGAAGTCAGTTTTTCAGGCCAAGAGTGGGATCATTCTCAAGGACATCTGTTTACACATTCCTCAGTCTCCATGAACTGTAGTATAAGCACAGCATGTCATATAAACATATTGCAGAGCAATGCTTCATGGTCACTGTTTTATAAGAGCTTACAGCAAGATTCAGAAACAGGTTTTAGATAACCTCTACTAACTGAGACTGAAATGTTATGAAAGGGTCTCTCCTACTTTTTCAGTTCTCAGCATAACACAACAGATTAGTTTAATCCCAGCGGATATAATATGCAATGATTCTGCCACAGTAGTTTATGTACTGGATATTACAGGCCCTTAACGCCAGCCATGGTAATTACTATTAGGAAGCGAGACAAAAACACAGGACCTGTCAGCATCTTTCAAGGGAAGAAGCCTGTCAACCTCAGGGCAAGGGAAGGCTAGGTCATTGCCCTCATTGCCCCTCACCTGCCCTCAACCTAATGTTATCTGAAATAACTAGAGGTCAGAGAATAATGCAGACATAGAAATGGAGGTAGGTATATATGCTAAGGCTGAGGTCCATCATTCCTGCTGAAAGCTGCTAACATTTCACCCATTTTTCTTCTGTTCCCTTGACTGCACCAGGGCTACCCCATGCCCAGGCACTGCTTGGAAGTATGTGGAAGAGCTCAGGGTGCTTCTCAAGCTAGCCTGGGGAGGTGTTTTGGTGGAGCATGTATTGATAGCACCCACTACAGGCATTGGGGCCTTTGCTGTTCTAAAAACAGGCCTCCGCATGGAGACTTTTGGGTGACCCAAAAGTCAGGCACATGTTTTATACGTATGTGCTTTTCTAAGGGCTGCAGTCACTGAGTCTACAAAAGAGGGAAAAACTTTCAGAAGAGGCAGCCTACTAGCAAAAAAGATTTCTCTGGGTCTTAAAAGAGGACATAAATCATATACTAGCCTTCCACGGAGAAATGAATTTCACATGCCATTTCCTATCTTCCCTTCAAATATCTGATCCGGGTTTTAGCCTCTAGCCTTATTTAGTACTGCTGTGAAAGCTCAGAGTTAACTCTTCAGCAGCTTGTATTCACAAAGGGTCTCTGTTCCCCATTTCCTGGAGGCAATCACAGATTAAGCCCTTGATGAGCTACTTTTTCTTCACACATATTCATACAAGGATGGGCAAAGCTTTTCAAGCTTTGAGCTAACACCATAGTACCTTTTACAAATTTCTGAGCAAATGTTTAGTTTGAAAGCCCAGTAAGGAGAGGTAAGAGGCCATCATAGGGCAGCCAGTTGCTAAGCAAACTCAATCATCAAAGGAGAGATGAAACAAATGATATATATTGACAAAAGTCAGTAAGTCATTAAGGGAAGAAGGAGAAATATATAGATGGTGTTTAACATACTTTAAAGGGATCCTCAAGGGATTCAGCATTACACAGCATGTATTCAGATCGACTGCTCTGCCACAGGTAAAATAAGCAGATCCTAGATACCTGCTCTTTATTAAGCATGAGCTTTCTCCAGAAAAGAAAGGTCTGATGATTTATTTGTAGAATCTCTTTTTCACATACACGCAAATTATTTGGACTCTAATCCATGTTAAGACAATGATTCCAGGAGACAGTAACTGGGGCTTCTTTGTAAAATGACAGACCGTCTTATATTACTGGTACCCTGTAAAGACTCTGTAAAATGAATTGCAAATAACAAGCTGGATTAACTAACCCCACCTGAAGCTGTTTCAGGAATCTGACTCCACCAGCACGTAAATGTTATCTCTCACCAGCAAGACCTCAAACAGGAACTAAGCTTTCCAGTTAGGAAAAAAGTTTCCATGGTGACCTTTCTTTTGATGTACTCACAATGGTCAGCAAACCTGCAATTTCATAATCTGTCCAGTTTTGACCTGGAGGAGGCAGCTTGATCTCCCATGGCAGACACCTTTGTATCTTTGTGATGAGCTCTTCAAGAATTAACAGCCCTTTCAAACGCTGTTTTTCAGTTCTCAAAGCTATTGATCCAATTCCATTTCAAAGCTACAAAGAAGGCTTTAGTCAAAGCAAGTGCAGCACAGGATGGTAACGGACATGCTTTCCTCCTTCCCAAATCAGGGGCTGCACAGACCAACAAGACCTCAGTGGTGGCTGGGAGAAGCTGCCTCTCAAAGAGTCACCAATGCCACCTGACAGCTGCCTGTTCAGTATCCTGCCTTCGTGCAAGGCTCTCACCGAATTTCAGACCCCGTCAGAAGAGGAAACTGTTTCCTTGGACAGGACAGCGCAATTCCCAGCTTCTGCATCCCAATTTGACAACTCTGCCAAATTGTGCTGTCCTCTGACATCTTGTTTCTCTCTGCAGCAAAGCAGGTCTGCATCGAATGACATTCAGAAAGTGCAAATGCTGCTCTTCGTTACCAGCACTATCAACTAGGGCAATCTATGTCAGAGCATTAGGATGTATGAGGGAGGTCTTATGTCCGAGTTTCCTGTCTTGTAAGCCTGATCTGAAGCTTAGTGAAGTCAGATGAAGTCTTTCATTATTTTCGGTGAGCATGGATCAACATGACTTCAAACCTTGATCACAATACCTTCTAAACACAGCCTTTCATACCCGAAGACTGCACGAAGCTGAACAAAAGCAATATGCTATATATAAACATGTGGAGGAAAGCGTTATGAAATTCTTTGTGAGTTTCCTACAATGCTCTTGTGAATTGAATCCTTTCACTCAGCACCTCATCGAGATAAGAACCCATCATTATTTTCCTGCGTACAGAATGAAAAACTAAACCCAACTTCACTTGCCTGGACTTTCTCATTCTTCCTCACTGCTGGAATACCAGCTACAAAAGAGAGCACTAAACCTTCCAGCTAGCAAAGCCAGAGTTTGAGTCAGTTTTTGAAAGGATTATGTAACGTTACAAAGTCTCAGATGCCTCCATCTCCTCTGAATTCAATGCAGTTTGGCCCAATAATTGTCCTGGAGCAAAGATAGAGAAAGTCAGATAATAATACCATGCTCAGAGAAAGTCAGTTAATAATACCATGCTCCTTTGCCATCTAATGTTCTGTCCTCCCACGCTGCCAGTCAACCACTCTTAAAATTACCCTTCATAAAATTTAATTCCTAGCTTCAGAGGGCTACAAATCCTCTGAAAATCGAATGGTATAATTTCTTGAACCCATGAGACTGACTTTGATGCTGTATCTTCTTCAGGTAAGGTTAGGTGCCATACAAGAGCAATTCTTTTTGCATGCTGATGGCTCTGGCCCAATATCAACATGGAGAAAGTCAGGGACAAGAACTCTATATGCAGCTAAAAATTAAACTTAATTTTTAAGAATGCAGGGATATATTTTTCTTTCACATTCATACAACATAGTTTACAGTGTAACTGGCATACTCCGGGCTCTTCAAGGAAAGCAGAAAATATCACACAGTACCCGCTGTGTGTTTTAATATCGTTTTGCTTGTCTAAGGAAAGCCCCACAAATTACAGACAGTATTTGATGGGGAAATTAAAATATCATCTACATTGAAACTGGTCTGCCGCCAGCTGTACGGATCACATTTGAGATGCAGCTGCTGTATAAACAGAGACATTTACCAGTTTTACCTAAGGCAGACAGTTAAGTAAGCTTCAGCTGCAACACAAAAGATTGTCAAGCTTTACTTGCCTGCAAATATAGTCTCTGCAGAGCCACAAATGTTTTGAAGCTGTGTTGCATTTCAAATCCTCCAAACTGGGCCTGAATGGGCTGAGTATATCAAAAGGATATACTCAGCTCTTCTGTGGCTGATATGTACGCTCAAAGAAAAACTCTTTATTGCCAAACTATGTTTTCTTAGAAGAAACGTGGAGTTACAACATTCTCATCTCTCATAATCCTCACAAAGCAGGATAATGTTTACCTTGGGAGGTGTTTAATTTGAACTTGTTGGAACAAAAGGCTCTGGATTTTACCGGTGCTATGTCTTTTACTTGCTGCAGGCAAAAACAAAACCCCAAAACCTAAAAAACCTGTGAGCAGTCTCATCAAGCAATTATCTTTGGGTGTCATTCAGACTGCCGGCTCCCTGCTCCTGAAGCAAGCTGCTCTAATAAAAAAGAAATAGTCTCAAGTTGCAGCTGAGACAAAATGTAGATGGATCTCACTGAGCTGACCAATAAACTTTGTCTCAATGGCTTTCTCGGAGAGCGTTTCATCTGTCCGCGGGATGGGCAGTAGAACAGAAAGGCATTCAGACAAGGGAAAAAAAATGGAAATGTAATGCAAAATTTGTCTGTAATTTTAATACTAGCAGTTGATTCATGCCATAGGAGGGTGGGGGAGCAGTTCTGTGGCAGTCTAAGTATCAAGGATCATTTTTTTTTCCAGCATCACCGTAGCAACACTGTAGTTATTGTCAATGAAGCACTTTCATTCTAAGGTGCTATTTTTAGATGATTTTACCTTTCCAGAAGAATTACCCTCTGGGCTGCAATTTATCATGTTTGTTCCTTGGCCCATGGGTGAATTTTAGTGGGACCTTTATTTTATTTTTAAAGCAAAACTAAACAGCTCTGTTTTTTCCCCCCACAGACATTTCTGTACTCAGCTCAAAATGTCTCTGCTTTAACAGCTCAGGCCTGGCAAGTATCAATGAGGACTGAGCTCCTGGAGGAATTAAAAACAAAATACCAGCCTCCCTCCTCCAACAACCACCAATAAAGACAAAAGGAAGAATAAACTAATTTTGAACACATGGAAAAATAGGCTGAGAATGGGAAAGGGGAAGAAGTGGGGACAGTTGGAAGGAGACTGAAGACCTAGACTTCTTCAAACTTGAGCTGGCGGTTGCCACAGCCTCTTTTGCCTGTGCCTCAGCATCGTGAAGGTCACCTGTGCAGCAAGTGCCACCAAGTGTCCCCAGCACACCACATTCTGCATTTGGAGAGATTAAATGTTTATTTATCCAGTGAGTATATGGGACTGAGATGGCTACACATGTCAACAGATCTTCAATTCAGAAGCAGTAAATGGACGTAGTAATGACTCAATATCATGCCTAATCAGGCAGCCTACAAGCAAGAGCTGATTATGCACATACAGATACGAGATCCAAATGAGCCCTCTGCTCCTACTGCTATAAAGTTAAATAAATCCTGCACCTACTGAGTGTAACCATATTCACATGAGACATTGAATTGATACAACTATTTCAGTATAATCCTCTGTTCACACATAAAATGCAGATAAAACCTCTAAACCATTGCAAAGCCACAGGTTTCTAAAGTCTGAAGGGTCAAGGAATGGTTTGCGAGCATGTGATCACACAGTCAGGGTGAGAGCCCCCAAAGCAGTGCCACAAGACAAGGAAACAGAAACACCCAGGCATGTAACACACAGCTGCAGGTGTGCAGACAGGTCTGCTGAGGAAAGCTTCCGTGTGACTCTTGGCCAGACACAGTGTGCTTAGCACTGCTAAAACCATGGATCGCTTTTGGGATGAGTTTCCATGTCCTGTGAGTCTCAGGACCCCTCTCCTTGCAAATATGCACTAGCCATCCTAGCAGCTGTCCTCCCAGCAACTGTCCTAAGAGTGGGATTTGGGAGTGCTCCCAACTCTCTCACCCAGTCTCAGCCCCATCAGCTCTTGTCAAGCCCTTTGAAATCACATCACCCTTTGCACAGAGCCTCAGTCTCAAGATACTAGACACCTGAATCATTGAAATTGGAGTTCAGAATATACCAGTTTTGCACTCAAATTTAAACCATCAGTGAAGTATCCACCTATTACCTTGGCACGGGTTTTTATATCAAAATGCATAAAGCTTGTTTTTCTTAAATAACCATAATGAACAGTGAAGAAGAATTTAAACAGATTATGGATATCTATTAAGAAGTCAAAGAATAAAGTACCTGCTGCTTCCTGAGCAGCTAAAACATTTGTCCAAAATGTAGGCTATATAATGTCACTTGTTCTTCATACCAAAACAGTATTTATTGACCAAGAAGCTAATGAATTAACCCAAGGTTTTATCTGACACAAATGCATAGAACTACATAGAACCAGTGCTGAAAACAGGTCAACACTTCTCACAAAAATTTTTTCTTCCAATTCTGTTAGATATTTTATATTCTAAAAGAAGAAAACCAAGCACTTTTCAACCTTAACTATGTAAAGTGGGGGAAATTTCCTGCAGCAATTGTTTTCCTTAGAAATATATCTCAGGTCCAAAAAAAAAAATCTGTCCACATATTCAACAAACTATTTCAGTCAAAAAGGGTATATATCTATATAGATATAGACATATATTTAGTGGATAAGAAGCAAAAATGTTTAATCAATAAAAATACTTTAAAGTAAATGGTGAGAGAAAGAAAACTAACATGCAAAAAATTATTTTTCTACTCCATAAAAAAAAAATTCACATTGGGTGGAAGAAACAAAAAAAATAATTCTTCCCCCTTCATTTTGGATTTAATTTCAATTGGGAAACTCCTTTCTTTCATTTACCTCAGATACATTTTCTGTTCTTTTGTTGGACTGGCCAACCAGCTGAAGAAATCAAGTATTCAGCTCAACTACTACCAAGCCAGTTATAATTCTAATTTAAGGTCCTGTATGGCAATTGCTTGGTGCTGACATGTGCTGGGTTTTGCAATAGCACAGCCTACATCTTCTGCATACTTGCCAATATTTCAAAAACTATAAATGGAAATCTTTAGAGGGAAGTAGGGACATGCGTAAGGAAATATACTGGTCTTTTTTAGGCTGGAAAAGAATAGTTAGCACCTTATTTAAAAAGGCAAAGAGCAATGCAAGTTAATTCGTCTAAAGAAATACAACTCGTAATTTTAAGGGTTGTTAATGACACATTTTGGGGCAGAATTTTGCCCTAATTTTCACGTATTTAAGCTTCTTTACTGTCACCAGACATATCCACCTTGAGGATCTCTCTCTACCTAGATGACAGATCTGTTAAGCCTCAGTGTGAGCTAGCTGTCATTGTCACAACAGCTCAGCTGAAGTCAGTATTACTATTTACATGCCTGAAACCAAGCTCAAATGCAGTTTGATGGCTTTCACTCTATTTTGGACTGCCATTCTGTCCTCCAGCCCTCACTGTTTATAAGCTAAACATGAGCCAGCAATGTGCCCTTGTGGCCAAGAAGGCCAATGGCACCCTGGGATGCATCAAGAAGAGTGTGGCCAGCAGGTCAAGAGAGATTCTTCTCCCTCTCTACTCTGGTGAGGCCTCATCTGGAGTCCTATGTCCAGTTCTGGGCTCCTCAGCTCAAGAGGGATAGATAACTGCTGGAGAGAGTCCAGTGCAGGGCCACCAAGATGATCAGGGGACTGGAACAGCTTTCATAAGAGGAAATGCTGCAGGAACTGGGGCTTTTTAGTCTACAAAAGAAGGAGACTGAGGGAGAAACTGATTAACATTTACAAATATCTTAAAGGGTGGGTGTCAGGAGGTTAGGGCATTCCTTTTTTTCTATAGTAGATAGCAACAGGACAAGGAGTAATGAGATAAAGCTGCAACACAAAAAGTTCCATATAAATACAAGAAAAAACTATTTTACTGTGAGGGTGATAGAGCCTTGGCACAGGCTGCCCAGAGGGGTTGTGGAGTCTCCTTCCTTAGAGGTCTTGAAGACCCACCTGGACATGTTCCTATGCCACCTGATCTAGGTGAACCTGCTTCTGCAGGGAGGTTGGACTTGATGATCTCTAAAGGTCCCTTCCAACCCTATGATTCTATGATTTTGATTAGCCAAGGAAATTCTTTAAAAATACTTCAGTAGGAAGTCAAATGCCAGCTCAAATAATTCAGAATTAAACTTAGAAAGTTTAATATAGGAGTGCCAGAAAACACTTCTAACGATCCAGAAGCCAGCTTAGCAATCATGGAAAAAAAACAAAGCCCAAAGCAGCCAGATTCTCACGTTCAGATATATTTTGTGGCTTGTCAGGTCAGAAGGAAAAGATGCATCCTCTGTGTATCATCTGCACATCCTCCTATGCTCAAGCAGAAATTCCCACAGGAGAACCAGGTGGCTCCTAAGGGCCAAGATTCAAAGTGCAGGGAGGAACTGTGGAAATCCAAATTGAGTTTTAGAAAGGCTGTATCTGCTAGCATGTGCCCATCTCCAGGATCTCTGGAGACATGATAGCCTTTCCATAATTAAACACAGTAGCATGCAGAGATGCCTGTCTTGGCAACCTGGACACTAGAAACAATGATACCTGTGCAAATATCTGATCCCAATTATCTTGCATGTCATAACATGACTCCTGGACTTCATTCAGACCTTTCAGAGCAAGCTTGGATGTATCAAGAGATCCCTGTACCCTGCTGCTTAGCAAACCTTTGAGAGAGGCTAACCCATGTGGTTCGACTGGTTGCTAATCTGCAGGCAAGGAAAGAGTTGATGGCAGGAAGGGACTCAGGGTTCCTCCTCTCCTGAATGTCACCAGCTCAGTCTGCTATCACACAGTCTCTGCTGGAGAAGAAACTTTGGTTTAAAGGGCTTCCACAGACTCTAAAGACTGTGAAAAATTGAAGCCAACCTGTCATTGACTTGATACAAGCTAAGTAAAGAACATTTTAATTAACGAAAATTCATCCCTGTACTCTTGCTGCATGTCACCCTTGACAGTCTACAGATTCATTTGGCAAGTCTTAAATCAGTCATGTATTTTAAATAAATGCTTTTCAGGTGCTTGTTTTTTTTCTCCCTGTGTTTACAGGGCAGGGAATACCAAGACAGAAGGGCTGGGTTCTGCAAACCTTCAGCCTTCCCCATGGCCATTGCTTGGTTTTCTGGAAGTTTACCCATGGAAATGAATGCAGGAGTTAGCTAGCAGTATGTCACCCCAGACCGTGCTGGGAGACTGCAAAGAGTTCCTGTCTCAGTCCTACACCTCCACGAGGCTGCTTCTAACTTGGTTTCTTTGTTCAGAGTCTGAGCAGCCTCCAGTAGATATCAACCCCAGAACAGACAGCTCCTCGTCCTGAATGCGTACAGTGTATGCACTCATCTTCATTTGGGCATGCTAATATAAACTGTGGAGTCATACGAATAATACCATTGCTATGGTTTTTATTTAAACATTTACAGATGCCTTTTACATTTTAAAAATTAGTACAGCCCTGTGCCCTGAGCTGCATCACACTGGCACAGGTCACACATGTCTGTGCATAGACCCGGGGAGAGAGTCTTCCTTACCTCCATAAGGCAATAACACTATTATATATGTTTTTAACGTGCAGTTTCAAGCTGCAAACATCCACTAAACTATTGTTTGTTACAAGTCTCCACTGGCTCTGCATTATAAAACCTAAAAAAAGTTTTATGCTTAATTCCTAATGGAAACATTACATTAACGAAAGCCTGATCGAACACTACCGCTCTTTATGCCCTGTCACTGCTGATAGGCACGGTAATATATCCTGCCTTTTTTGGTATAAACTCCCTTCTAATGAATGGGCTTAAGCTGGGTCATTTGAAATGAAATGCTATTCTTCACAAAGTCTTGCACTCCTTGTCCCCTTCATTTATATCTGTCT
>WBNH01011952.1:45771-84534 GCA_013401255.1 Urocolius indicus | reverse complement strand
CCCCTCAGTGTCCCTGTGGCAGTGAGTGAGGGGCCCAGCACTGACACCGCCCTGGAGCTGCAGCCTCCCCAGGGCCCAGCACAGGGGACAATCCCTGCCCTGCTCCTGCTGCCACCACACTGCTGATCCCAGCCAGGCTGCCCTTGGCCCTCTTGCCCCCCTGGGCACGCTGATTAGGCATCTGATGTATAAAGGTTCCCCTTGTGTTTTCCAGGCTGCTCCCAGTCTACAGGTTAACCCCAACTGGTGAACCAGGTAAGTTCCAGTAGAGTGGTTCAGAGATTTCTGTGATATTTGACAAAGCAATAAAATCAAGAAAAGTAACAAACACAAAGTAAGACAATGATGCTACTGTGCTCTATTTTGAGAGCAGTTTAGCTTAAAATGGTAACAAATGCCCAAGATTCATGCAGCTGCTTCACTTGTGTATCTGTAGAGGCCAGAACGATTTCACAAGAACACTTGCAGTACCATACCACAGAACTGAACCACAAAGAGGCAAACAGAAGAGAACTGGGCTGCCAAAATGTTTTACAAGTTCTGTCTGAATAGGAGGGAGCCAGCACCCACTCTGATTTAGCCCAGGGAGCTAAATTCAGGAGAGACAGAAGAGAAATGAGTTAAGCATTTGTAGAAGGAAGACTGGATGAAGACATAAACATGACTGTTACAGCTGCGTATGGCTTCCCTGATAACATTGACTTCACACAACTTTTCCAGAGGGTTTCTTTTTCCTGACATCTAGAGTGCTTGTTGTGTGCCATCAGGGGTCAAACTCCAGGTGAGAACTCAAGGAGACGTGAACAGACGGGTCAAGGGGCTGGCAAATCTCTCTTCAAACGATGGCTGGTGTTGTCAAGGCTGTTTGCTGCTAATTACAAGTCAGTATCACACCTGAGCCAGTATCTTACGCTAAAGAAGTGACTGACAACACCATTTTTCTCAGAAAAGGAAAAATAGAAGCCTATGTCTGATCCACTACAACTGTGGGGTCTCCTCTGACACCTTGTTCCAGCTCTGCCCTTCGAAGTCCACAGCTGAAGACGAAGGAGAAACACCAATCCCATTTCCAACCTAAAGGCTTGCAAAGTGACAATGGGAAATGGTGAACCAGTGCCCTTCCCTTGCTGCCTTCTCTCTTTGCACAGAGCAGCGTGAGTCTTGAAGGTTTGGACATGTTTTTGTTAAGCAATTGACCCGTTCCAAACCTCGTCTCATTTGTTTGGTTTCTACATGAAGCCCTTGGAGGCTGCACAGCCCAGGACAACTGGCACTGTGTGACAGCAAGGTGCACCACCGTCCTGCACCTCTGCTGGGGAGAGCCTGTGGTTTGTCCCAGACTGGGCAGCACTGATGCCATGAAGCAGCACGTTGCTACTCACTGGTTTCTTTAACTTCTTCCTGAAGTAGTCGTACTTCTGTTTGAACTCCCTGGAGTATGGAACTGCCTGTCAGGGAGAGAACCATAAACACGGATCATTGCAGATACTCAGCAGTTTCCCATTCCAACACTGTTGAAACAAAAGGGAAGTGTAAAGACATGCTCACTGCATATGTATGTTACAGGTTCATGGAACAAACCCACCGTGCACTGAGTACAGCATCCCAGATTCTCCCAGTTCTTGGGGTGTCACCCGAGGTACAAACCACTAAAGCTTTTGACCCAGTTCTTCTGCTCATCAACTGCTTGCTCGAAATTGTTTTGTTCTTTTGGAAACACAGAAGAGCAAACCCAATTTTTAACAAAGACAAAAGGAATCTGGAACGTGTTGCTGCCCTCCAGGTGCCTCATTAGGAATAATGAGCATGCTACATGAGGCTGAACTGTAAAAATGTCCAGTGTTGCCCCAGAAAAGAGGTTTGCACAGCTGGAAGCACCAGGCAATGCTGGGTGCTACTCAAAAGACACAGTGGTCAAAGAGGTTTGAAACTGAACCAGAGAACAAGTTAAGGGGCTCCAGTAAAGCTCTGACATTGGCAACAAACATTGCTTGCCCTCCAGCAAGGGCAGGATCCAACACACACACAGCAGAGTTAACTAGGCAGGGGAATGGCATGGCTAGGAACTACCTTTCCAGCCCAAAGTCAATGAATCCAATGCTCGATTACCAGACTATCATCAAACTGTATCAAAACTCTTTTGTTAATTACTTATGATGAAAACACTAAGACCTCCTTGGAGGGCTTCAAGATCCACCTGGATACGTTCTTGTGTGACCTGATCTAGGTGGGAGTTGCTTCTGCAGCGGGGTTGGACTGGATGATCTTTAGGGGTCCCTTCCAACCCCCTCCATGCTGTGATTCTATAAGTCTATGAAAATATCCACCTCCAGAATGTTTTTAATCGAGGAAGCATTTAATGCACAAACCAGCATTGCTGGGAACCAAGCACAAGTCAGGGTGCAGTACTCACCTACATGCCCACTGAGGGCAGCTGCCTGTGAGTTACACACCTTTATAAGGAACAGCAGCATAACTGAACAGCGAAGGCTGCTGGAATCAAGTAAATCTGCAGAGCTGGAGATTGGTTTCTGGCACATGTAAATACTCCTTAACAAATGCCACGGGTCTCTCAGGATGATTCCAGGCACACTCAACAAAGCTTCTCACAGGGTCTGTCATTCAGAGCTCTGAAAGACACTTCTGGTTGCACACTGTGCTTGGCTTTCCTGCTAACACCCTGCATGGGTGAGCAAGGGTCTGACCCTGGCTGGGACACTGTCACGCCTGACTTCATCCATGTGTGCTCACTGCCCATCACACCAGCTAAGACAAGTGTGGTTTTCTCCTCTCTGTCCTCACCACCCTCCTCGTGTCTGTAGCAGACAGGGAATGCACACACAGGCCTCGAGAGGCCAAGCCCTCCCACCAAGGCAGGTAGCACCAGACACAGATGGCTGAGGCAGCAGAACAGCCAAGGGCTGCCCAGCCTCCTGGCAGCCACCACACACTCCCACTTCAGCCCTCCCCTGCCACAGTCACAAACCAACGCTGTGAGTAGTGAGGAGGAATGGCCTGGGAAGGCGATTCTCTGGCAGGTACAGGTCTGAGTAACAAAGAAATGCTGTGTGACTGAGGAAAGCTCCTTCATTCCTCTGTGGGTTTTTTGACAGTTCTTTGAGAATTAAGAATTCTTAATTCACTGGGTTTCTGACAGCAGGTACAACACATCAATTTAATCAGGGTCTGGAAAGACCCTTTTAAAAAAAGAGGAAAAATAAGGGCTTCCTGGCCTTGATCTTTCCCAACTACATCGTTACTTTCGAGATGAACCAGGAAAATTAGGTCTGAAAACCAGCAAAACAAATCAGGTGTCACCTCCTGTGAGCAAAGGAGCCACTTTGAATTCCATGGGACTGAAAAAATTGCTTTCTCTATCATTCCCTGAAGTTTGAGCCACGAATTACAAAGCTCTGGCTCAAGTTCAGTTGCTGGATAAGGTCTGGGATTTTGGAGGAGTGAAGGTATGAGCTGATCATACAATCACAGAATCCCAAGGGCTGGAAGGGACCTGGAAAGCTCATCCAGTGCAACCCCCCTGCCAGAGCAGCAGCACCTAGAGCAGGGCACACAGCTCCTAAAGTAGATTCAAGGCTGGATGCAGGTGAGAGTGGGAGACGGAAATACTTCAGCAGGAGTTTTTTCCTGTGGATGATGAGACATGAGCAATAACCGTAACGCACTAAGTAATTTCACCCTGATGACAGTATCATTTTATTACAGCCATTAAATAATCTTTCAGCACTTTGGTCATGGCACCCTAAACGATATTAAAAGCATTAAGATGAATCCTCAGTGCTCATATGGCTGCAAAATGCAATTACTTCACTTTCTTACAAGAAACACAACTCCAACTGAATACACAGATCGCTGTTATTTACTTAATGGGACCATTGACCCTCATTATCCCACAACAGAACTTTCCAGATAGTCTGTCTCGTTTCTGCTCAGCATTTCTGGCTCTGCAGCACACTGTGCATTTCTGTCTCCAGCGTTCAGTGTGTGACAGAGGGGTCAATCACTCCAAAAGCAATTGAGTTCAAACCAGTTAACACTCTTAACAAATAAGAGCAACTGCAGTGGTGAATCTGCTGTGCGCCCTTAGAAACCCTGAGGACTGAAGAAGATAAAAAGGTATGCTTGGCAACTGGAAACATCTTAGGGTTGGAAGTCTGGTCACTCAGAATACCAAAAACGGCATAAATCAGCATAAAAAAAAAGGTCAACGAATCAATCCATAGATTTTCTGCTTTGAAAAGTCAGTATTGAGGTAAAAGCACGTCTTTATTTTCTCTCGTGTTATCTGCAGTGAGTTTTACGTCTTTTAAAGCTGACAGACAATTTTTGCCCTTTTTTACCCTCTGGATCAACATAGTCACAACTCTCTCACATTGAGTGGAAAGAACTTCTTTTTGTACCAAAACCCAAAGAGGAAAAGCACAATGTCTCAGCTCAGTGAAATCCTGCTGTCAGTCGTGTCCCAGACTGCTCCTATATACATCCCCAAAACCTCACAGCCTAGGACTCAGCACAACTTGGTCTGAAACTCCCAAGATCTTCTGGCTATTCAGAGCAGACGTGTCCCCTTCATGTAAATTAACATAGGGACACACCATCGTAATGCAATGGAGGAATAAAAGACAAGATGTAAAGATTTAACATTGTCTGCTCCATATGCAGTGAGATCTGGTATCAGCAACTGTGGAGTGAGACAAAAACCCGGACGAGTATTTCACACGTACATTACTTTACAAGTCATCTCTTTAAAATCACACTCTCCCCTCCCAACTCTTCTCTTTGGGTGTCCAAAGTAAGCCAAAGGCATCACTCTACTGCTTTTGTCCTGCAATTTCACCATCACAACGAGCAGCAAACCCAACAGCAAAAGCCCTGAGGTTTGTCTTTTCTCAGCCAGGGATCACATCAGTAATGGATCTCTGTGAAACCACTTTTGTCATTATCACTTAGTGCAGAAAGCTTTGGGTTGCAAGAGGGGGAGAATGGAAGAAAATGAGGAATGATGGGTTTCAGAGTGTGAAATGCCCTTCAGACTGTTCAGCTATGCAGCTTCCACATGAGATGGAGCTTCACTCAGAAATAACACAGCCGTGTGAAGAAGTCAAAGCCAGCCAAACGAGACTCTCCATCCTTCTGAAGAGCCTTTGCTTCCTCCCCACTGAAACAGGGGCACTCTGCTGTTTCCTGTTGTATCTCCTCATCAACACCTGGACACGCTGAGGCAGAAGCCAACTTCACGTGCTAAAGGGCCACCAGACAGCAACTGTACCACAGCAGTGGCACAACTCCCTAGCTGCATAGCTACTGCCAGGGAAGCCTCCAAGCCCATCCAATCCAAACCTACCACCTGCCCTGGCAATAGTGTGCACAGCACTGTGGCCAAAAATGCTCTGCTGGTTCCTCGTTAGCCCACTACTTGCTGTGGACCCCTGGCAGAGGCTGGAGGGGTCCTGGGAGGACTCCTGCCTGTGCCTAACAAAACAGGGTCACCGAGCAGCGTGAGCATTTGGCTGCTGGGTACAAGCCATCAGTTTTGGGGCACCTTGGCAGGTATCAGATGATGGCAGCTCCCCCTGCCCTTCATTAGCCAGAGTCTGACCCTACCTGGAGACCAGGCACGACGTGCTGCTCCATGCTGCCTCCTGCCTACACCACAAAGTATGTGAGTCACAGCATTTAATGGGAGAAAAACCTGAGCAGTACTTACCGGGCCAGTAATTGCTGGGTTCTGCAGCCTGGGGTCTTCCCACTGTGTAATTTTATTATCTGTAAGCAACAAAAGAAACCACGCCATTACTTCTCTGTTACTATGCTGTGAGTTTACGCTGGTTTTTTTTTCCTCCCTACAGCTGGTTTTCTACCATTTCCACAAACTTAGTGCTTCAGGGTTAGGAAAGGCTCACATTCACCCATCTACATCAAAACCCCATTGCACTGTTTGGCTGAAAAGGCTTGTTCAAAAAGGCAAAACTGCAGCAGAATCCAGTGCATCTACACTGCTCTAATTCCAACAGCTGCAGCAGTACACGTGTCCCGTTTGAACACGGGCTCGGATTCTACTCTCGTGAGCAATAAACAGACCTCACGCCTGAAAGGTGAAGGAATCCAAAAACTCTGCCAAGGACAGGCTTTAGGTTTGCTTTTTGGGGGGTTTTGCAAAGATAGACAAAAAGTAGTGTTTTAAAGAGACAATCTGCATTTAAATTTGGAGGGAATAACACCTCTGAAGAAAACAGAACGTCCTAGACACCGACTTAGTGAAAACGTCACAGGACCATTGAAAGGGAGCAAAATGACACCGTCACGCCATAAGAGATCAGTTTTGACCAAAGCAGACTGTGGCAGTAACGTGACAAAATCCATCCCTTTCCATCTACAGTGAGCACCAGGAGGGTGACATTGGCAAGGTTATACAGCACCACGGCTAAACTGCCTCCGCCTGCAGACAACTGCCTGTGCACAAGATCCTGAACACAACAGAACCATGACAAGACGATGACGTTGCAACAGTCAGACAATGCTCCAAAAACCAAACCAGATGCCACCTGCAATGGCAAGGTTTAAGGGAATCCATTTCCTGCCCTGAAGGGGTAATAACAGCATCACATCTGTTTGTTCCGTTCGCTGCTTTGGCTCCTGAGCTGTGTATTAAGAGGCTAGTCCAGAGTTCCAAGTTTTGTGATTGCTGGGTTTGGGAACAAACACACTAAGTTCCAAGAATGTTGTTTTTATGGCTACTATAGGCAAAAAGCAAAGAACCAGCCCCTCTGCTGTTAAAACACAAGCATTTTCCACATTCCTACAGCTGTGAGACCCTCAAGTTTTGAGCATCCCCAGCTAGCTTTGTAACGGACAGGGCTCTGGAAGGTGACACTCATTAAACATCAACTGAAGAAAAGCCATGAAGGTGGTGAGCACATTGCACAGAATCTGACCTACCAGTTACTTAGATATTAACATACTGGTTTATTTCCCCTTACACATTAAGTCTATTTAGTGCTTCTCAAAGTGATGGAGCTGTCACAGACTGACAGCTTCAGACGCCATGTGAGATCCACGCAAAGCGGAGCCTGCCGTAGGGACGCGACGCTTCATCCGTCCCTTTTTATCTCACTTCAGCCTGTTCACTCAAATGTCCTTCTACAGAGTTTATTGGCTTTATACCAATTCATTTCTTACACCTACTTGAAACCTACAGCCACAAATCACAGTGGCAATTTTCTGTGAAGTCAAAGCTAATGGAACTGGAAATGGCTGCAAATTCTTGCTCCTTGCCCTACATACTTAGGAGTGAAGAGTTACTGACAAACCTGTGTCTAATTTCTTCTGTCAATGTGTTCAACTGACAAAGACCTCACACTGTAAATGCTGTTCCAGGGCTTAAATGCCTCAACTATTAGAAGGGTCTAATGTCAACCTCTCCACAAAGGGCTGTAGCTCAAGATTCTCTGACATACCCAGAGTGGGTAACAGATTCATTCCTTTTGCAGAACGTTCTTGCAAATCTACCATTCTCTCTCGAGTCTTCACAGGAATATAGCGCGTCTTTCCTCATCGGCTGGGCTCTAAGGCCTTTGAGGATTCTGTCTTTTCCACTATTTTCCTGACATTTGTGCTAGACAGAGTTTCATCATTCGGCCATACCATAAACTGCCCGTGAGCAGCAACGTGGCCTCGTGGGCAAGAAGCCAATGGCAGCCTGGGGGCAGTAAGCAGAGTGTGGGCAGCAGGGCCAGGGAGGTTCTGCTCCCCCTCTGCTCTGCCACAGCTGCTGAGGCCTCATCTGGAGTCCTGTGGCCAGTGCTGGGCTCCCCAGCTGCAGAGGGACAGGGAACTGCTGCAGAGAGGCCAGTGCAGGGCCAGCAAGATGCTCAGGGCACTGGAGCATCTTCCTGCTGAGGAAAGGCTGCAGGACCTGGGGCTGTTTAGTCTGGAGAAGAGGAGACCGAGGGGGGAGCTCATTAACAGTTACAAGTATTTGAGAGCTGGATGTCAAGGGGATAGGGCAGCACTTTTTTTTCTGTAGTGCCCAGTTATTGGACAAGGGGTGATGAACAAAAGCTGGAACAGAAGAAGTTCTGCTGAAACACAAACTCCTTTGGTTCTGAGGTGAAGGAGCCCTGGCCCAGGCTGCCAGGGAAGGTGTGGAGGCTCCTTCTTGAGTGGTTTCTAAACCTGCCTGGACACGTTCCTGTGTGACCTGATCTAGGTGGGAGCTGCTTTGGCAGGGAGGGTGGACTGGATCATCTTTAGGGGCCCTTCAAACCCCCCTCATTCTGTGACTGTAAGTCATTACTGGTGCTGATGACGTTAGGAGAGTTGTTTCAGGTCTTATTTAAGACACTTAGAAGAGTTACTTTAGCTCTTAATTAAGACAGCTCCTGTTGACACATCACGGGATGAGTGAACTCGTGTCCAGTTGATCATTTTGTCATGACCTTTCCAACCAAAATTCTGCTAATTATTCCCATTCTGAGCAATGCTTTGCAACTTTTACTAAGGAACATCTTCCCTCACACTACGGCAGTAATACGCCAGACTCATTCTGACTTGTGATCCTGGCCCAGTGAGCACGTCTCACCATTCTGTTGTCTCCTGCTGGACTAATGAGTACTAAGGAGTACCTAACTCACTGTTCAGATCACTAATGAATGTGTTGAAGAACAGGGGATCCAAGAAGGACTTTCGGGGAAACCCATTTAACAAATCCACCCCTCTGCCGGGAAACACTGGCAACTGTGCTGACCATGGCTGTTTTCCTCCATGACACATTTCCACAGGCACAACATGTTTCCCTATAAAGGTCCTGGGGAGTGCAGAAGTGCAAGTCTACTGCGATGATCAGAGAATGCCATTCATGGATGGTGAATAATGTTGACTTACTAAGAGAACTAGAAACGGTGTTTTTTTGTCGCAGGATTGACTGCTGCAGCAATCACAACTGTTTACAGGTGAAAACGAAAGGCTACTATGCTCCCAAAGCTATTGTAACCGTACTTTCCCTTACTCCCTTACACAGCATGCTGAACAGCAGTCAGTATGAGGAGGCTTCTGTGCTGGTGGCCTCAGACTTATTAACAGTTGCTTTCAGTGATGAGAAAAACACCCCAGAACTAGAACAGCAGTACTGGGAATTACACAATGTGTCTGGGGAACCAGGACATTAACAGCAGCTCCATCTGCCAATACTTTCAGCACTTGCATCACACTCTCATAACCAAACTGACTCCACTTGTTGCACCTTAGAGCAGAGGGTGACTGAAGGGACGGTCGGTTTGTCAGGGTAGTGGAACACTAAGGCATGTATATTTGGAGTGAGCACAGCCATGGCTCAGTTAGGGGTATGCTCTCAAGTCAGATCCTACCCCAAGCCCTACTCAAGAGTAATTGTGCTGCTCTATTGATGCTGCTGTGGAAAACAAATGCTGCTATTGAGACTGCTGGGGCCAAACCCCCAAGCACTGGGTGCTATCTGAAGTCACTCCCTAACATCCCACGGGAGCTGCAGCACCGCTGGCACAGCCTCTGCTGCCGGAGGCTCCTTGGAAAGGGACGTGGTGTGGCCCCAGGTTCAGACCAAAGAGGGTATTTGCTGGAAACAAGCAGCCTCCTAAAAAAACACCTCTACGCTGTTGTAAATACTGCCACATGAAAGCCTGGAAAGCCTCAGATTCAAAGAGGGACTGGAGAGAGATTTCAGATGCCAATAAATCCAGTTTTATAACAATTACAAATTCTTTGGGGATTTCTAGTTAATGTGCAACGTCAACATTCCCTTCACTTCTCGAGACTGAACACGTGCTGAAGTAGACTTAGGAGACTGGAGAACTAGAACTTTTTAAAGGAGGTTGTGAGGCTCAGCAATGACACAGGCATTTTCAACAGCTTTGTCCTGTGACTCTTCAGTGGCAGCAGTTCAGAGCGATTTGCCACATTTAAGTTTCCAGATGTCTGTCGGGAAAGACACTTACAGAAGGTATAAAGAAGAGGAACTCTGCACTGATGTTTGGGAGAGGTTAATCTGGTGCTCGGCGAGAGTATTGCTCCTAATGTTTATGTTAAGCTATTTACACAGTATCAGGATTTGTATTACTTTTAATGGTGATTTAATAATGGCATTTATACAACTACAGATAAGCATCACAGCTTATGAAGGAAAAACACTACACTGCCCAGTAGGTCTGACAGTTTAAAACTTAAAGAGTTAAAGTTCTGTGTAGCACAGGTGCCCTCCTCTAATGGCTTTGTGAGTTACCTGTTTCTGAGGAGATTATGCCATCAGCAGAAATACCTCATTATAAACCCCAGCTGAAGTCTTACAATGAACAGGAAGGAGCACTCCAGCCTTTACGGGGAGCTTTACTTTCAAACAACAACAAAAACTCACACAGTAAGTTTGAGATGCTGTAATAAGACAAGTCTACAATGAAACATCACTTACACTAGAACTTCACTAACAGAACTGGATAATATTAATGGGCTGGGTGCAGTTTAACATGCTATAAATAGGAAATAAGATCAGAATCAGCACTGCCACACAACTTAAAGGAGAGGAAAGAGTACTTATCAGTGCTAATTTCTCCACTGCCTACATGTGGAGCTGTGGCTACATGATCTCATCTTATTTTCTATTCCTAGTGTGTATTTTAATTTATTAAGTGCAAATAAGCCATGGGATCATCAACAACAACCACAACGAATCCAAAATATCAACAAGAACAAAAGAAACCACAAAGAAGAAATGTTAATGCTTCACAAGTCAGAGAGGGACAAAGCTTGATGAGCCAGTTAAAAGCAAGCTTTCAGTGAATATACAGTACCGTATGAGGGCACTAAGTCTCTGGTATCAATGTCTCCACATATCAACACCTGGCTTCCTAAATGAAGAGTAAAATTATAAAGCTTTCACTTCAATACTTATTACCTCCCTTTGTCTACTTGCTGTAGTGCCCGAGTGCTTACTTACTATGGTCTATATAAAATGTTCTTCCATCCAGATGTATTCTTTCCTCCCAACCAGGCTGGAATTGGGAAACAGAAAAAAAAACAAGAGAGAAAATAAGTGAGGAAATACAGCTCAGGGAGCTTGAAGCAACACATTTATCCACACCTACTTAAATTGTCTGGTAGGCACCTGTGAGGTAGAAAACACGAAATGATCACAGATGCATTCTGTTAAAGCCAAAGGGCCAGCCAGCTTCAAGGAACTGGCTGTTTATACAGGTAACTGTATCTGACATGGATTTTTGCAAGTGGGAACTTCTTGCACCAGGTTTCACACCCGCGTCCTATGAGGAGGACAGGCTCACAAAGACCAGGTTGTCCAGCATTGCTGAGATTTGAGAGCTTCTGCTACTTCTCAAGCACACGAGGGTCGTTCAATGTAAATACATAAGCCAGGATCCCATCACAGTGGGACGACAACGTCACATCTAGTCCTCGATCCCTCCCATTTTATCACTTTTCCAAATGATTTTAGCATGGAAAGGAAGATAAAATGGCACATGCAACGCTGTCCAGCCTAGCGCTCACACCTGTGTGCTCCACAGGAGCTTCAGACAGCTACAGAGTACAGATGTGAAATGATTGACCTTCTTTTGTTTGAGAAGCTCTTGTTAAATTCTGTAGTCCTTCTTCCCTCACTCAGAAATGGATCGTTAACTGTTAGGAATGACATCTTTCCAGTGACACGTGTCAGGCTTTCCTGGCTCACTGCGTGTTCTACCTCTTGTGGTTAATAGAATAAGCTGTGAATTGGCCCTTTGGTTACTCTGAAGCAATGTCAGTGACCTGACAAGTGGCTCAAACCCTTTTGCTAACCAAGACAAGGGCAGCAAGACTCCTGGCTGTTTTAGAGGACAGTATCTGATGATGGGTGATAACAGAGGTTATTGCCCCTCACCATAGGCAGCATTTGTTACTCCTCCAGCCCCAAAAGCAGCACTCATTTTGGTGTGCTGTCAGAGTGGTTCATCCTAGCACATTGTAACCAGCTCAGTGAAAATGAGCAGGATTAAAAAGCTGTTATTCAAACTGTTTAAAGTAATTTAACCTGCCACGTCCTGTAGAGCCCTGTGCTGGCAGTGCTGCTTCTAGATGGCTTGTCTGCAACACGTGCTGGAGCACTGACAGTGCTGCTGACAATTGGGGGCTTATTGCTGAGGTTTCACTGCTACTATTTCAATGGCAGTTTCTCAAAAGTATGCTTACGTGAGGCAACGAGCTGCACTCACACACTGCACCTGGAGAAATCAGGATCTCAGATGTAAGTGTTAGCTTCCGTGGACCAGTCCACATGGAATCTTTTAAAGGCAAAGGAAAGCTCTGCATTTTGGCGTAGCTGTAAACCCATGTTGCACTTTGTTCCACGTATGACAGAACTTCTGCCACTGAAATGATAATTTTCTGTGCAGAATATGGAAATTTCATTGAACAATAAAGATTTATTTAGATCTTGGAATGCCAATATGAGCTGGCACAGTGACAGAGCTCACCTGCAACAATCTGCTCTGTTCCTTTTTCCTAAAGCAATAGGTAAGGTAAAATCAAGGTAAATCTCTTCAAAGCTCAAAGTTTCAGACAAGCAAAGAAACATGCAATCGTTTCACTAACACTCTGGGCTCCTGGCTGGCTCAGACAGGGCAAAGAAGCTTTTGGGGGTCTAGATAAACACAGCTTTAATACCTTCAGAAAAGCGATGACAGGTCCACATGCAATACACAACTGCAGCAACAAATCAGATCACAGGAGGCAGCAGGTATGTATGGAAACACATGCACATTATTACTTACAGGAAGAGGGCCCAAATCGTTGGGGTTCAAAGATGCTTTTGATCTCAAATGCACTGGAAATTTCAGTCTTGGATCCTCCTGTAACATGAACACAGCACTGTAAATCCCACTGATCAGGTTCGATCCACATACTAACAATTACCAAACACAGAACTACATGGAAAAGAAATCTTCCTACATCACAGTTATTCTTCTGCTCTTTTTATACTTAGATTAAACCAAAACAGAGCAAAGTGACAGAACATTTGGTATCTGGCCACGTGACACACTTTTATTAGGATTCACAGACTGAAACGCCTTTTTAGGTGTTACTGTTAGGTGGGGGACTAAAGACTTTGACTCCTGGAAGCGTGCTGCACCCAGAGATACACTTTAAAACATCCAGCATGCACTCCTGTAAGTGGCATTTAGATACACATGCACGTTTGGGGACATTAAAAACATAAGAGAAATGAGCCATCCTGTTTATCAGAGACGTTTATCAATGCACACGTGTTACCACATCAATGCCAGCTGAGGCAAAAAAAGGCAGGTGAAAACAGCTCACAGAAGATAAATCCAGAGGAAAAACACTTGAGGTTTTCACACACATTGCACTGGGGAACAACACTGAGAACCACCCTTAGAAACCTGTCCCACAGCTCGTGGTCACTGGGAATTTCTGGATGAGGCCTGACAAATCAAAGCACAACTCATGTTTCAAAGGGGGGGGGGTGTGAAACCCTGGCTTGTCTTTGACAGTTTCTCCTTAGTCCAATTCTGTTTCTAATTTGTTGACCAAAACTGCAGAGTTATTCAAAGAAATGGACCCTCATGACATAAAACGAGCAATGGAATGGATCCTATCAGCTGATGAAGGTGGACATGCAGTACATGGACACAAAAGCACCGCTAAGTCGCAGTGAGGTGGAATACAAGCCCCAAACTAAACAGTAATATCCATCTCCATGGCGCTCTATGCCTCTGAAACGCAAATGTGGGGAATTTAAATGTCAATACATGTACGCAGTGATTTGCCAAGCCAAAAAAGGTCAAATACAAACCACAAGTCACTGTTGTGTGGTGTATGATGTACCAATGCATCAAAGTCTAAGAGGATAACACAAGCAAGTTTTCTGACTGCAGCAACGGCAGCACTACAGTCACTTCCCATGAGCTGCTCAAGGGTGTTGCTGCTGCAAGAAGATCACAGAATCACAGGATCTCAAGGGCTGGAAGGGAGCTGGGAAGCTCATCCAGTGCAACCACCCTGCCAGAGCAGCAGCACCTAGAGCAGGGCACACAGGGACTTGTCCTGCTGGGATTTGAGATGGCAACTGATCTAAAATTCATCCTCCAGAAGGTCTCTTACCCACGTCGTAGTCTTAGTGTTATGATCAATGAAGAAGGGCCTGCCATTGGGTGCTATCCGCATCTCCCAGCCAGGGGGAAGGAAGCTTTGTGCCACCTTGTGCTGTGGTTTAGGAGAGTTGTAAGGTGAGGGCTGTGGAGACTGTGGGTTGGAAAGCGTGTCCTTCACTGCTCTGCGCACGGGGGAGTCCTTCATACCCTGAAGAAAACGAAACGTACCGACGTCAGTCAGATGCCACCCAAAACCCTAAAGCAAATAAAACCTGGCTTCACTGCAAACAGGTTTTCACTCCAGATACAAACAACACTAGAATTAGGTGCTGGGACTGATTTCATTGCAATTATTTAGCTCAGTTCTGCTGCTGGTAACACACTGAGCTTTTTGCTGTGAAGGACACAGCATTTTACCCCTTCCCTCAGGGAAGGATTTTATGTGTGATTCTGTGATATATTTTACTGCAGCTGCCCTGTACCTGTCAGCATTTCATTTTACAAAGCCTGGTGTAACGTGTCTCACTTTATGACCAGTGAGCATCCTGGATGTGAGGTGATGGCATCTGCTTTTCAATGACTTTCTCAACTATAACTTCAGACAAAGCAGCAACATATGAACCCAAAACAATTCCCTAGAATAGACAGAAGTTACAGGTTTTGGACTATTTTTTTAAAGATAAATGATCACAGTCACAAAACAGCTTCACTGATCAATGATTGAAAAGACAAGTTACATGTCCTGGCGTGGGGCTTGAAAGCTTTCGTTGGGCAACTGCACAAGCTGGTGTCTGAACAGCTTGGAAAATTTCACCCAGCCTGACTCACCACTGAAGATGCCGAGTGTCATCATCAGAAACCTCAACCTCAGTGCTGTGTTTAAACCTTGTCTGCATTTGTAGTTTTCAGATACTTCCCAAACACACGCTCTCATTAGCTCATACGTGACAACAGCTTGTTTTCAACTTGTTTTGCTGATCATTAAGGCTCGTAGAATCAGAATCACAGCATGGTGGGCGTTGGAAGGGACCTCTAAAGACTGTCCAGACCAACCCCCTGCCAAAGCAGCTCCCATCTAGATCAGGTCACACAATGCTCTTACCTATCCTATCTTTAATTAGTATTTTTTGAGTATTATACTAGAAAATGAGGCTCCAGCATGGATATTTACCAAATTAGTCTAGCCCTCTTTGTGGGTTGTTTTGAGCTTTTTCTGGACAGAAAGGCAGTCAGATTACAGCATTCAAAAGCAGCATTTAAAATACCGTGCATTAAAGAAAAGCTTTCCAAACATCTTGTACATGAAGAAGCCAAACAATTTACAACAAAATCACCATCCAAACAGAAGAAACAACTTCTAAAAAGTTGAACTCGTTTTCCTCCCATGCTTGTGCCCTTTCAAGACTTTACTGAGTCTACACCTCACTTTTATCATGAAAATATAAATAAATTAATTCAGAGCTGGGTATAAGATGACAAGTTTGTGCTCTTCAGAAACCTCGTGGCTTCTGGCCAGTAAAAACTAATCACCAAACTGACTGGTGGTACGTGTGGAAGGGAAGTTGCAGGTGCTCAGTCAGTGACCTCCACCAGCTCCACTGTTCAACTCGTCAACAGGGAGAGGAACACCCTGTAACAGTTTAGACTGAGACATTCAGAATCTTTTAATGAATTTAAAGTGCAGTAAATTTGGTCTTCAAAACTGACGATGGCAAGGGTGGGTTTAAGCAGTTCATTGTTACAGGGTTTATTGGAACAACATGCGAGTAGTTTACTTTAAATATGAACTATAATCACCTCACTACAATCTGTCCCAGAATCTTTCCTTAGCTTAGTCTGCTCACTGAATACATTTCAGTGCAGGAAATTGTAGTGGTTTTGCCTGGGCCAGGTTTTTCAGTAGCAGGGGGGCTACAGGGGTGGCTTCTTTAAAGAGTTGCCAGAAGCTTCCCCTGTAGCTGACAGGATTAGGGCCAGTCAATTCTAAGCTGGACCCTGCACCTGACCCAAGCCTGGACAGTTAGTGATGAAGAATGACAGATTTGAGAAGAAGTTGTTGTGCAGTTGCAGAACTGCAACACCAACAAGGAGAGAGAATGTGAAAACATCTGTGCAGACACCAAGGTCAGTGCAGAAGGAGAGGGAGGAGGGTGCTTGGGCACTGAACAGGCTCCCCTGTGATATGTGGTGAGGCCCATGGTGAGGCAGCTGTGCCCCTGCAGCCCATGGAGACCCCAGGGAGCAGAGACCCACTGGCAGCGGGTGGATGCCTGAAGGAGGCTGAGACTGCGTGGGAAGCTCATCTGGAGCCCAGGCCAGAGCAAATTTGCTGTCAGGGTTTGTGATGCCATGAGGGTCCCAGGCTGGAGCAGCCTGTCCCTGAAGGACTGTTCTCCTGTGGGTGACCCACGCTGGGGCAGGGTGTGAGGAGCTGCCCCTGTGACAGGCCCCAGGCTGGAACAGTTGGTGAGGAGCTGCAGCCCATGGGCAGGAGCCACGCTGGAGAAGTTCCTGAGGGACTGTCTCCCGTGGCAGGACCCCACAGTGCAGCAGTGGGAAGGGTGAGGAGCAGCAGCGGCAAAGTCCATCTGTAATGAACTGACCCCAAACCCCATCCCCATCCCCTGCTCTGCTGTGGGGGAAGGAAAGGGAGTCCTGGGCAGAGGAGGGGTGGGGGGAGGTGTTTTTAAGATGGTTTTATTTCTCATCTCCCTGTTCTTATTGTTCCTTTATAAATCCAACCTTTTCCTCCCTAAGCTGAGTCTGTTTTGCCTGTGACGCTCATTGCTGAGTGATCTCTCCGTCCTCATCTCAACTCACAAGCTGTTTGTTACATTTCTCTCTCTCCTGTCCAGTTTCGGAGGGGCAGTGACATTATGACTGGGTGCACAATGGGCTAAGCCACCACAGAAACAAAGAAGAATGACACATAAAGTGGATAGAAGCTCTCATCTTTGCTTGACTGTTGTCAAACCTCTGCACAGTCAAATGGGACGTGAATAGGAAAAGACAGTGAGAGGGGAGAAGAAACCAGGTGCCATGCTTGAAGCTGGAAGAAGAGATTTTGAAGAACTTGCAATCCTCAACACAGCTCTGTTTAACTGATCCAAGAGCTTTAATCACAGCTTCAGAACTGAAACGTGCGTTGTCTGGGACTGCATAAGAAGGCACTTAAGCCACTCTGCAGACACGTTGGAGAGAGCATCACTCAACAGTATTCTGAATTGCTTTTAAAGATACTTACATTATCTTCTGAAAGACAAGAAACACAAAACACAACCAGTACCTCAGAGTGAAGATGTTCCAGACTCCACCGTGTGTGTTATTTTGAAGAGTTATCAGCATTGAAACACATGTTTGAACTTAAAAAAACCCACTTGATTGTAGACCCTGACAGTACCTGGAGTCACAGCAGCGTATGACTTGGACACACACGGATCACATTTTGGCTGATCAAACCAGATAACCATGAGAAGATTCATAATTCTATACAACAAAAGTCAGCCCATACTGTTGTAAAATATAAAGGCCCAGAGAGAAAACTGCTGAACAAAGCAGCAACAATTATGGCAATACCAGTAACAGGGAGACGTGGCTTTGTTGCATAACCAAGAAGGAAACGCAAAATTGTTAAGGACAACAAAGAATGAGAAGTCAGAGACGAGTGACCCTTCCCAGTAGCAGCATTTCTCACCTCTAAAGGAGCAGACAGAGTTACTGTGGGCGAGCTGAGGCTGCGAGGCCGCCGGATCTGGGGCTCACTTAAGTGGTTGCTGCTGTTTGCTGCTGACCCAACCATGCCGTCCTCTGCAAGCTATTTCAGGAGAAAGAACAGGTTAGAAAACTGTCAGAAACACAGTCCATCCTGAGTTAGGACACTTGGGCAAATATGTAATTCTGTTTTATTATTGTTACAAAACATCAAAACCATTTCTTCAGGATGGAGTCTTTAACTTAGTTCCATTGTGAGGACAGATCATGTATGGCACTCCTACAAGATAAACACAGCTTCCAAACTTATTCCTAAGAATGCACTTGCTTCCCTTTATCCATTCATATGTACCCCTCTGTCAATTCCTACTGCTGTAGCAACCAGCTTAGTCTGAACCTTAATACAATTAAAAGAATACCCCCCAAAAATAACCCTTTTTGACTATCCCGAGTTGTCATGGCAATGCTTAGGAATTGCTTCTAAATCTCAGTGCTCTGAGGAGCAGCTTCAACTGAACTCAGTCAGATTCATAGACTCCAGAAGGGACTTTGCCTGAGACTTTTGCCCCGCTAAGCTTTGCTGCTTCCATCAGCCTGAGAATCTAACTGTGCATCAGCAGCTGTCAAAGGACAGAGCTTCCTTTTTCGTGTCACCCACTGCTGCATCCTACTCCGTGATTTCAGGCAAAGCATTAATCCTGTTAGTCACAAACCACAGCAAAATAAGAGCAATGGACACTTAAAAAGAACATAAGATATCTGTAACTTCTCTTCCTCCCTATGTTTCACTAGGAGGGTGACAGGCTTCTCCTTCCACAAACATAAAGCTCTTCTGTTGCAGCTTGTCCCTGTTGCCCCTTGTCCTGTCGTTGGCCATCCCTGAGCACAGCCTGGCTCCAGCCTCCTCACACCCACCCTTGTTGGGTTTGTAACATGACTGAGCTCACCCCTCAGGCTCCTCTTCTCCCAGCTGCACAGCCCCAGCTCCCTCAGCCTTTCAGCACAAGGGGGATGCTCCACTCCATCATCTCTGTCCCTGCACTGAACTCTCTCCAGCAGCTCCCTGTCCTTCTGCAACTGAGGGGCCCAGAACTGGACACAAGATCCCAGCTGTGACCCCACACTCAGTCCGTGCCAAACCACATGTCTGGTCTCTGTACCTGCATGATGGGCCGTGTCCATGTCGTGGTCCGATTGTTGTGGTTGACGTAGTACGTGCGGCCCTTGGCATCCTTCCTCTCTTCCCAGCCTGAAGGTAAGCCTGGTGTGGTATGTACATAGGCCACTGACGGCTGTTCAAGCAAGAAAGTGTTTTATTTTAAATTTACTGTTGCTTCATAATTGACAAAAATCCCACAAACATAAGCCTGTCATTGTAAAAACGAGGAATTTGTTCACTTACAGTACCCCTGAACACAACAGATGTGCATGGACCTGTGCTTCTGATCTCATCTCATGTAAACTCTTCCTCATCTACCTCTGAGTCAGAGAGTTTGTCCATTGATTGACTCTGGCACAGATCCAGGTATCTTGCTCAGAACACAGCGAAGCTTAGACACGCTTTTTGCTTTGTGGAACTCTGTGCTTTCATCTGTTTTGTTTGAATTTGTGCTCTTTCTTTAAAAAGATGGGAGGCTCCATACCGTTATTAGCACAGACCAGTAAGGAGTGAAGTTACCCTGCTGTAAAGATACTCAAAGCTCTGCTTTTCTCTTCACCACAGGGTGTCTTGAATCAGTCGTAAGAAACTATTTTGGGTTTAAAAACTGAAGTTTCAGCATTTTGTTACAGTTACACAAGCTGCACTGAGGGTTGGGTGTCCTGAAGACACAAAACCCACTCCAAGCTGGAGCCCCAGCTTTAGTATGAGGAGATTTACTTATTACTAAAACCTCCACAAGAAAGACATTGTTCTAACGAAAGTACACAGGTAACAGAAATGGTGTCAAAGCCACCAACTGCCACTAAACAAGTGATGTCACTACTCAACACAGTAGTGATGCCACTGTGTGTTGCTGGCACCGTTTCGTGTACTTCCTGTGGGCAAGACACTCACTGCTTAAACCAACTGCAGCCCTGGGACATACAGAGGGGTGGAAAGACCAAAAGGGCACTGCAGCACAAACAGCAAAGCTGCCTGAAGGAAAAAAAGGCTGGAGAGGATTTGTCACACTGATCCTGTCTGCCTCTGAGTATGTATTCTAAAAGAGGAGGCTGCCCAGGCAGTTCTGCATAGATATACATGTTTATTAAGCCCAGATGCTTTCTAGTTTGACACTGCTCTTGAGCCATCACTTTCTTGTATGAGTGATTAAGTATAGGTCAGCTGGCTGCCAGCAAAGCAAAGAAGAAATCACAGCACTCAGACATTTTTCTCAAGGAACTGAAGTAAATGCTAATAGCCTGGGAGATCAGGAATTTCTGTCATCCACAGCAGAGAGAAGCACACTGCTACACTCTGCAGAACAGGTTTGCTCTCTAATGAAGCCCATGTATTAATAATTGCATCAAAGACTTGCCACGTGCAAGGTGCTTTTCAATGTCTAGGTCTACATCTTTGGTTCAATATGGTTCAACTGGTTTATTAATCACATTATAACACACAAGCATATATTAATTAGTAAGAGACTATAATGCCAGATTGCTTCACTCTTCTGAAATATTTGCCTTGATAGCAGAAGGACAACGAAACATAAAGGTTTTCATCACAAGGCAGCATAAAATGCAGCTCTTGAACCGCACTGTCTACCCGTTTGTGCAGTGGTTTAATTCACTGCCGGTAACACGAGTTCCTTTTGAAACAGACAGCTCTGTGGTGCAGCAAGAACACGAACCAGAACACCCTCATCTAGCAGTCTGCTTGTCTCACGGCTTCCCTGGACACGCCACAGCAAGATACACAGCCTTTTCCTTACAGGTGTGAAATGTGAGTTTGCTGGTCCTTAGGGAACCTCAGGTTGAAAGGCTGACAGGTGGAACTTCCAACCAGCACAGCAGGCAGAAAGGCAACAGCTGCAAACCTCACTGTTCTTGCTGCACCTGAACAGAAATTTCCTGCAATGCTGCAAGTCCTTGAGCTGATGTAATCAATGGTTGGTGCCAGACTGCAGGTTAGGAAGGAATGGTTCTGAAACCTCAGCTAGAGAAAGGACTTGTATCAATGTCCGAGATGCAGAAAGCAGCTCTGGCTGCTGCCCCGTCCACCCCCAACAATCTGCTTACACAGGATGCTGTACTTAGAAACGTGGCTTGAAGAGAGGTCTGACAACGGTTTGTTACTGGAGGTAGCAAGGGGAGAAGTCTAAGAAACACACAGGTACTGTGAATTGTCCTTTGCTCTACAGCTCAAGTGACCCCAGCTCGCCTCACACAGGACTGCCTGCTTAACCTAACTGCCTACTGCAGAAGTCAAAGACATGTTTTTTACTTCAAACAACTAAAAACCAAAAGAGACCTATAACAAAAGAACTGTTTTAGGTGGCAAACCCAAAATGGAGAGACTTCTGATGTACATTCACGTGTTCCTGCTGCCCTCCCACAGAATGCACGTCGCTGCACATCAAACAACCGGGTGCAACATTCTCCCTTCTGCAACTTCAGGGCATCTGTCAGAGGTGATGTGCTGCTGTTGCTAGACAAAGGAGAAACAGGGCATGCAGGCTGATGTGTGTGCAGAACACCAGATCCTTTGGTGTCACTTCATGTGTGGTCTTTGCTCATTTTGTTAGTCACTGCTTAAAATTGCTTCAGTCACTAACTTCTGAGAGGCAACTGCCAATCTGGAAGTCAGTACAAACTCAGCACTACACAGCAACAGCACAATTTTAGCATCAATACCAACACTATTATTAAAGGTACAAAGAAGCTGCTGGGAAGAGCTGATCACTAGCACAAGCTCTGAAAAGCAAAGCACGTTTCAGCCTCGTGTGAGCACAGTAAGCCCAGGAACTAGGGTTAGACAGGCCATTCTTAGGGAGTCTGAGTTAAACCAGTGTAAGCAAGCATGGATGTGTATCCCAGTAACAGTACTGATGTTTCAGAGCAAGTAAAGGTGCCTCTGCTGTTATTGGTTTTGAGTGCTTTGGCCACATCTGAGATGACCATTGGAAGCAAAGCTTCTGTTTCAGGACTGCAGCCTAAGGACAGACAGAAGATCAGCTCTACAGGCCAGTGACTTCACTGAAGAAGAAAGACTGAAGGCTCAATTCCTGCAAGGTGTGAACAGTCACACATGGCTCTCAGATCTTACATTCTCACAAGGCGAATGCAACACAAGGTCTGTGAATACCTGGAAGGGATGCTGGAACACAGAGCAGTGCACGTGTGTGAGACACTAAAGATGTTCATGGAAGACTCTTTAAACTTTTTTCGTGTGATTCTAAAACCAAAACAAGCGAATAATTGGCCTTGAAATTTTATCCAACAGCTTCACGTAGGTTAGAAAACAATTGTTCAGCTTTCTAGTTTTAGAAAGGAGTCATTCTGGTAAAGTGTCAACTACACTGAAGACCGTTCCTCTGACGAAAAAAATCTACATCTATCTAACACAAAACGTTGTAATCCTTGCAGTTTAGCGTTTAAAGACACACTGAGACTGGGCTGTCAATACAATCTTGCTCTTATCCTGCCAGGGCTATCTACAGTAAAGGGCACTTACAAAACAAAGATTTTAAAAAGTAGCCCAATAAAATGTTTGGGGTTCTTTTGTTTGGTTGTTCTTTTCTGTCTCATGGCTCTGTGCTCTCAGTATTCCGTTCATTTTAAACCCAAACCACTCACTAACTGCACACGCAAGCACTGTGTAAGAAATACCTATGCAGGAATGGTGAGCTGGAAGCAGCAAGATGCATCGATTCAGTCTGGTGCACTAGCAGCTGTAATTTTTTTTTTTGCCACAAAGGAGTTAAAAACAGGTAGAAAAAGCTCAGCAAGACTCAGATTTAAAGTCACACGAGAAGTATCACGAAAACATTTTAAGTTATAATGAGGGAAATAGTATTTTTTTGCCGGATTAAAAACTCACAGCAACTGCACCATGGCTGACGGTGTGAGTGAGGCCTGTCACCAGCTGAGGCTTAGGATGAATGCAGAACTCATTGGTAAAAATGAGACGGCTGAGCCCAGTTTCCAGCTCAGCGCCTGCAGTACTTTCACTGGTTAGAATGTCACTCTTTTCTCTCATTTCAACTGCCTGGATTCCTCAGTGTGAGTACTCTGCTTCTTATTACAGAACATATTTTCTTTTGGTGAAGGATATTACTGTCCTTACTCCCGAGTTACTATGGGGACTCACAGCAGCATGGGTGGCACTGAGCCACAGCCACAGGGCAAGCAGAGAAGTTGCTATGCACGTGGCCTTCGACACAGTGACTTGTGGTTTATGAACATTCTGTTTTAATCTATATATTCAGTGCAAAATTACCACTCGAAGATCAAACCACATTGCACAGCAGGATTTGATAACACTCTTCAGGCCTCTGAAGGCTCCTGCTGAAATTGAGGATATGTTCTGTTTCTACACTCTACACTCTTTGCTCCAGCAAAATAATTGGCTGTAATGACTGCTCTTGTTCATATTCTTAAGGCCTCTTTCCCGGGGGTCTTGCCTAAGTCAGTGTATTATCCTTTTGGAGAGGAGTACAGTTGACACAAGGAGCTGAAGAACTGCCCAGGTGATCAAGAAAGGAAATGAGAAAAGACTGTGAATGCCTCAGGAAGCCGACACACTGCAGTAGGAAAACAGCTGAGGAAACCAAGTAACGCGGAGACAAACGATGAGACTCTGCTTTCTTCTTCTCCTTCCTGAAAACGGTCAAGTGCTGGAAAGACTGCTGGTTTTGCCCTCGTCAGCTCACAGAGCTGGTGGGCACTGATGAGGAGACGTTGTCTAGACTGCTCTCATGGTTTCAAAGCTGTGAACCAGTGGTCAGTGAGGTCACTCGTTGGTCTGGAAACAGTCCACAGACAACGTTTTAATTAGACAGCTGAGGTTTAATTAGACAGCTGACAGCCTGGGAGCCACTGAGAGGGTCAAAAGTGATTCATAGATTTTTCTGGTCCAATGTATGACTGCTGCACATTCTTACATGTTTGCCCCATGCAGGTGACTAACAGTGTCCAGAGCACAGAGTAAACACAAGATGTGGGTAATTCAGAGATTCCAAACGTGGAAATGGAGTTGTTTAGCTGCAACAACACGCAATCAACCGACTGCAGGATGGCACGCTGCAAATTATCAGCTTCAGCCGTGAGATTACAGAAACACAAGAAAGACACATTCGTTGTGCTACCTGATCCTTCCTTTAGCACCCTGTTAAAATAAATCCAGCTGTCAGCAGCCCTTCTCTTTGCTATTCATTGTGGGTTGATGCAACACATCACGCGAGCTGCCAAGCTGAGTTTGCCCGGCCATCTCTTTTCCATACGTTAGATACCAGTCTGTGTAAAAGATACTCTCCCACACGGAGCAGAAACCTGGCAGGTTTATCCTGAGGCTTTCACCCGAAATTTGAATGTTTTTAAACAATGGTTCGGTAAATAGTGGGGTGAAAAAAAGTACTGTGGCTAAGAACAGAATGTCCTGAGAATGGAGGCACTGGACTCCCGATGCCTTATGTTTTGCTCTGACTAGTTTGGTAGTTGTCCTTGGGGACTTAAAAAAAAGCACATAAATCCTGAAAAGCAAAGAGGTTAATAACCAGAGATGTATTTACCCAAACATGTACTTTATCAACCATCATCAGCACCTACTTCACTACAGAGTCTGAAGTAACAAATTTACTCACCTTCTCTGCCTGGGACAGACACATCATTTGTACAGTTCCACACAATACTCAGTGTATCGACTTCTTAAGAGCTACCAAAATGCTCACACTCAGACCCACAGAGGGTAAAAAGGAAAACCAGGCAATGTTAGTGTGTATGAATGTGCCCTTTCGTAGCCTCCTGAGGCCCCCAAAGCTTGCTAAGGCAACAAACAAACCCACAGACACCATTTCCCACTTCAGTCACACTCAAAACCACACAAGTGAGGCTGTGCATCAGCTCTCACCTAGACCCATAGTAATTAGTGCAATAGGTCAGGATATGCCACTCTCTCGGTAGTGCTTTGGCCATGGGTTTAACTGGTATTCCTGAAGGGACACATCTCAGTAGAGCTTTGGCCAACAGGCTGAAGAGACAAGCACTGCTACTGCTGCCTTGGCCTGCACAACGTGCCTTTCCCTGCAAAGCAGCTTCCAGAGGCACGACAGTCCTGCGCTGGGACCATTCCTGAAAGGGCCATGTGGATTTACACATTGCATACGTAGGAGGGCATGGGATGCACTGCTTCTGGCTCTTCAGTCACTCAGCTAAGCCAGTTATGACAAGGGGCATCATCACTTCTTAAGATGCCACAACATGGCATTTTTGTGCAGCCCACTCCTGTGCCTCCGCGTCAGGCACAGTCCCAGCATGGAACTATGGACTTTGTGCCTCGCGTGTGTGTTCCAGGCCAACGAGGGGTCTTCCAGGGATTCTGAGAGCAAGACTAAAGCGACACAGAAACTTTTACTGTTGTCAGATTGTGTATCCACAGACTTCAGGGGCCCGAAGGACAAAGAGAACGGCAGCCTCAGAAAAGAATGTACATGGAGTGAAATGCATGAATCCTTACGGAGTGCTGTTCAGATTTGGGTTTCAGAGCATAAATGCACACTGGGTGAAGATAAAGTAAGGGAGTAGTGTCCTGTTAGTAAGCAGCAACATAATTAGGTAAAACATCTATGATGTGGCTGTGCTAATTGTGAGTCAGCGGAGTTTGCACATCACTGGAATACTGTTATTTTGCTCTAAAATCTGCAATCAAGACGAGATGCTCTGCCAGTGAAAGACCTTGTTTACATTACAGTTCAACACAGAACATATTTTAACTAACAATTAACAAGTCAAGGACAGAAAATAATTTGCTGTGTGCAGGAATGAAATAGAAGCACGTTCCTCTGCCTCTACAATTCACAAGCATTAACCACAGACAGCATCCCAGCATCAACAGCCAAACAAAGACCTGACATCACCCCGCACAAACAGGAAAACAGTTTGAACTGCATTTCCTTCTCTGAAACAAATCATCTGGGAGGGCACACATTCTGAGAAGCTATTTGTGATAGTTACTGTAAAATGTCTTCCATGAATTAACTGGATCCAGACTAACATTTAATCAGTTTAAAAAATAATGGGGGGTGGTTTTGACACAGACCAGTGCAAGTGAAAGGCACTTTCCTTGTGTTGCGCTTTCAGAAAAGCACTGCCAGAATTACACTGGCTGATCAAAGCAAACAGTCAGCCTCAGACTGCTGCCAAACTAACGGAAAATGAAAAGCGGCATTAAATAAGGCCATTAAGAGTGACGTGACGTGATGTGATGTATTACCCCCATGGTTCTCAAAGTAAGATCAACTTTGAGAATTAAAACGAACCAGTCTAATGGAGAGTCAGGGAGAAGAGATGCAAGCTGAAAACACAGCTCCACGCACACTGATCCCATGTCTCTCATCTCCGGTTCTGTCAGCATCAGTTTTTAAAGGGTGAGATGTTCTATCTACCTGTTTTTTTCAGAAGAGTAGTGTTTCTCTCTGTAGGTAACTACAGAGTCAGCGGCTGAATTTCACTCAACAAAAAGCTGCTTGGTGAAAAAAATTCGTTGCTGTGCCAGACCTAAACTACCCACATTTGATTCAGAGTGTTAAAGAGTGTTGATAAAGCTTGATAAAGAGTGTTATTACCGTTGGTTCCTCACCACCTGTGACAGTTGAAGAACGAGCTCTCCTAGACGGACCACTCTGCTGTTAAATGACAATTAAATGTTACAGGTAAGTATGTTTAGTGATGAAGGCCACAGATTCCCGTCACTTCTTCAGGACTAAGGAATCACAGACACTCAGACTAATGAAAAGGGAGTAATTAGATGGAAATAATGATTAATAGCAAAAGAAATGAGTCATCAGTCACTGATAACCACGTCAGAATCTTAAAACAAACCACAAATGGAACTGATTTGAAGAGCTCCTGTGTCCCATTCGATGTATTCACTACAGACAGTTACAATGACAGGGACATCTCTTCTAAATGTAACGTGATTACTTTCCCCTTTCCAAACCAAGCTGGCAGGTTCTGCCCATAAACTCGGTATTCCAGTCACACATCCTGGTCATCAGTGAGTGTTTTCAGAAGTCAGGTTGAAAAGACGGAATTGACACTGTGAATTCTCAGCAAGGATTAATACAGTCGAGAAAAGCGCTGCAATTAGAAAGTATCTAGTTAGTTCCTAGAAGATAAATTATGGGTAGCTGGGTAAGGATTAAATATGATTAGGATCACAGACAGATCAGGTAGCATCCTTGTTTCAGAGCTATGCTTTTAACTCTGCTGGTTTGAACATCTGCTGGCGAAACGCGTGTTCTACAGCAACAAAGGGAAAGATGCATCCCCAGTTCCAATCTGACTGCACCAGTGGCAGAAACTCAGCTCCACGAAGTGTGGAAAAACTAAAGATTATGGTTATCGTGAAAGCTGCCCAACAGCAACAGAAAGATGAAGCAGAGGAGAAACACCAGCTTTGATCAGGAACACTGATGTACTCGATTCCTTTCAATTGAAACACACACACACACAACATTTCTATTTGTAGATTCAGATGTAATGGATTTCTAACAGAAAATTAGGGGAAAAGTCCTGGAAGAAAAGCAGCTGGTTTAAATTATTAAGTTACCTTGAACACATAAACACATTTATTCAAAAAGTCCTATTTTAAGTGGTCTCTCCACAGCCCACCACCTTTGCAACACTCACACTTGGGTGGTAGCACAAAATACACACAACTTTCTATCAGTCAGATCAAAGGCTTGCATGAGCCTCTTAAAAGATTCCTGATTATAGAATCTGCTTCAACCAAACTGCAGAGAAGCTGCTGACCTAAATCAATCAGATGAAAAAACTGCAGCAGATGCAGTTCTGTTCGGCTCTGTCGCACGAGGACTGTCACAAAAAGGCTCCTTTCAGCCATAACTAGATAAAACATCAAAACCTTTTTAGTGTTACACAGGTTTGTCTGCTCTAAGTAAAACCAATTGATGGAAAACAAAAATAGACCTTACAGGAGAGTCCTGTGGATGCTACATTTCCAAGCATAAACAGCACTCCTGCCCTCTCCTACCCCTGCAGAAAATGCCTGTCGAGGGGTTTCTCTCTCCACTCTGCACATATATAGAGTGCAGTAAACTAAATGTCTGTTATATAACTACACTCAGTGCAACCGTGCTCTCAGCTGCAAAACTCTCTTTCATGATTGTCCTCATTTTAGCTGCTGACCCCCACGATATTAACTTGGGATACATTACTGTTTGGGATAGTCATATTGCCCATCCTGCTTGCTGACCTACACCTGACTGGAAATGACCTGAGATATGGTTTAGGATCAGAGAACGTTCAAACAAAGAGACAGAAATAGAAGTTAGGTTTAGTTTACCAAGGATAGTTGAGACTGTTCAGCAACCGCGTCTGTTACACTGCAAGATCTTAATCTTGAAGAAGGATCTCTTTGCTGCAAAAAAAAAGAGAAGATCTCTTTAAGTCGAGGTGTCTTAAAACATGGGGGTTTATTCAGTGAGTTTACTTTTCTCTCCTCTGATCCAAACCTCTAAAAGCCAATGCTTTTAATGCTTCCAGAGAAACGTGGTGAGCAATGACAAAACATTCCACCCTGGACAGTTTCAGATCAACCCAGAAGATGAAAGCCCTTGCACACACATCTTGCACTCATCTTCAGCAGCCACGCTACAATGAGCACAGGGCAGCCCATCCCATCTGTGAAAACATGCAGGAACATGGACCGCTGAGGAACTGGCAGAAAAGATTAACTAGAGACACAGTGGCACAAGAAAACGCCAGGCAGCTTCAGAAAAGCTTTTTACCAACGTTTTTGGAAGAGATTTTGGAGAACCTGGAGGGAACATGAGCAGTGTAAAAAAAATGCAAAATTTCTGGCCAAACACTCGCAATGCAGCCCTTGGAAACCCAACTGGGCAGCTCTAACCAGCGTCTACACGCAGCTTACTGCACCCTGTGTGTACTGCTGGCACAAGGGCACGGGAGGATGCCAGGTCCTGCAGGGGGAGAGATTACGTGGTTCTCGTGCCTACAACATCCTGAGCCTGTGGCTGGGAAAGCAGCGAGTTCTGCAGAGCTTTCCCTGGGACTAGAGCCATGGTGGGAGCCTTGCTGAGATCATCTGCTGGCACATCCAGGCATTTCCCAATCTGCCTCTCGGTACACGATGCTCAGCTTACTCCTCAGCAGTCACACTCAGAACAGCTTTAGAATTTACTGTTTAGCAAATGTTAGAGAAGTGCTCAGAAGTTTGCTGTCTGGAGTGAAGCCAGAAATGTATTACAAAAGCAAACTGAGCGCTAGGGATGGAAGTCTACAGCCCAGTGATCATTAGACTGTCACCATTAGAATACACTCACCTGAAAGGTTGCTTATGCCTCACAGGTAAAAATCTCTTTGTAACAGAACCTCCTTGTAAACAGCATCTACTTTTGTTTTACAGGTAGTGGTACCAACAACTCCTCTGTTGACAGTGACTATTCACATGTATCTTATTAAAAAAGGGCTCATTCGTTTTTTTAAAGGAGAAATCTCAACGTGAACCAATTCTGATAGAAGAAAGACTCGACTTTTTGTTTCTCCTGTTCTCAGAAAAACAGTGGCAGAATGCAGCAGCACTGCCCCAGGCCAAAACACTAACTCCAGGAGTTCTGGTTTGAACCCAGTGAGCACTGGGTGAATTCCAACGGGTTTTTTTTGGAAAGGTCAAACAGAAAAGGCAATTCCTGCATGAAAAATCCTCTGTCCCACACAGAATCACAGAACCTGGCAAGTGTAATTGATGGAAATCGTGGCACAACAGCAGGCCAAACGTGATGGCCAGAAAACAAAAGGGATGGAAAAAAAAAATCTGATCAATTAAGCTAAGAACATGCTTTCTTAGACAAACATCGTAAGAAAACTAGACACTGCAATGAATACTGCAGCTGTGAAAGGGCTCTGCAGGGAGTGAACGAGCGTCAGGACTTCCTGGTGAAGTTCACAGATGCCATGTGCTAGTGACTGAAAACAGGCATTAAAAATGAATCACAAATCAAACCCTACGGGTGAGACCTGCAAGTCTTACAAGTTTACTTAGGAATCTACAGTATTTCTGGTTTTAAAATCGAGTCTTACTTTTCCTCTCTGTCTTCTCGTTTCTTAACTTCCCCAAACACATCCTTCATGACCATGAGTTAGGAACAAAAAACCTCCATGTGCTAGCACGTCTGCCTGATGCTCACCAACCTGTGAGATGTATCAGAAACAGGGTGACAAAGCACAGTGGTGCCAAGTGACTGAATTCCATTCCCTGTTGGCTCAGATTATAAAGGGACGGCAACTGAGAAGTGGCAAGTATCAATAATTCTGTTTCCCAGTTGCTACAGCAATGGCTTTGGGACTTGCAATCATGGAGGCTTTTCAGCTTTTACTTCTTGATAACAAGACCTTTGCTGTCCAATTAAAAAAAAAATGTTTCAGAAGGAACTAACCAGTCACACTAACCTTGTTTATACTGGAGCTAATCTTCTGCCTACACCAGTAAGCAACCACTGCCCTGGTCCACAAGGTTGTCTGACACCAGTAGTTTTGAGATACCCCATAGCTGGTATAGGGGGTAGCCATGAGAGTTGGCAACAAAACCATGACGGAGTTAGAAAGGACCTACAAGGATCATCTAGTCCAGCTGACTTGCCGTTTCAAGACTGACTAATCTCCAATAAAATATGGTATTCATACAGCAGTCAATAAAGCCAATCAGCATCTAAATGGCATTTCACTTCAAATGCGTTTTCTCACGCAGCTTTTCTGTGTGGCTTGATTGAGGCTGTATGTTCCAAGCACAGAAACAAGCCTTGGGCGATTTTTAAACATATTATTGTGCATAATTGATACCTAAGATTTAATCATAGAGTAACTAAAAGTCCCCTTTTCTGGACATCAATGGTAGGAGTATGAATGCACTAATAAGCAAGCGATTGACCCGGCCTATTTATAACCACTCACGGGGGGCACCCTTATGTACCACCGAAAGAGAACAAAGCAACACCGTGGAGCCTGTTTGAGAGGCATATCAGCAACTCCAACTCTTAACTTGAGAATATCAGTCCTAAGAGCACATTCTGTTGAAAAAATCAGTGTTTAAAAAAGTGTATGTTCAAAATAAAGATGTCGTTACAGCTTGTTTCTATGTCACGCTAAAGATTAAAGTGAAAGGACCCCCGTGACAAATGTATTGACCAGCAAAGTCTAAAGCGTTTTCTGGCATTACGTAGATAGATGAGGAGAGTGACAAACACTTTAACACACACACACACACACACACACACACACAAGCACTCCTCAGCTATCTCTTGGCAATTATAGCTGTGTCACAGATTAACTATGTATGGATGTAGGGACACTGGAGCTGTCTCTGTGTAAAACAAGCAAAGGTCAGCATAGATATACCAGGCATGCCACTAGGGAAATGCCACTCAAACGGCTTCTGGTTTCAGCCCACAACCTGCACATCTCTGCCAGCTTTATGTTTAGCCAGTTTGGCGCTGGTGGGTTTGGGAAAAAGCTTGGATCCAAGCTCCCTCCATGCAAAGTCATGAAGCTGAACTCACAAGCTTTTGGGAATCTAGGTCAAGAGGAAACACCACGTGGACGTGCCCAAGCACGTGGACAACAGCTTGTGTTCAGCTGGAAGTGCCCAACTTTTCCTGCCCATCTGCCTCAATCCAAATGAAAATCGTGGATGTCTCTGTATGGTGCTTGTCAGCCTCCAAACCGGGAGGTTTTATCAGTCCAGGGAAAGCACTGTTCATTCCTATGAAACCCACTCAGTGCTGGATCAGGCCATGGAGCCCTCACACAGGCCAGGGCTGTGGGGAGCACCGTTCAGAGACACAAATTGCCTTGACAGAAATGTTGGGGTCACACACTAAACATTGCTGGCCTGCTCAGTATCTGTATGCAGACTTCTAGGTCCTCTCCAAGGCACCTTCAGAGCCATTTACTGCCTGTTTTTTTTCCTGTTAGTTTCAGCATCCCAACACCCTTACACCAGACAATGCACAGTCACACAGGTTTTACATGCCTCTGACAATTTCTTGCTGTGCAAGTGTGGTCTGATAATCACTTTTATTGCACTGATAATAACGATGCTATCACTTAATGGCTCATAAAAGACAGAGTTCGTGTAGCAATGTAATTATTGAATCATTTTAATTAAGATAACTTTGCAGCTATTCCATGTACTTATTGTTGTTAGTGTAAGAAAATATGTAGGCCCTGGTATTGCCACTGGAGTGAAAATCTGCAGCTATCTACAAAAGCACAAGTGACTCTTTGTGCAGATGGTTGGCTGTCAGAGCTGTAATTTGCTAACTAACCTCTAGATAACATTCAACATCATTACAGGACACGTACTGCACAGGCTGCTTGTGAAAAACATGCACCCAATCAGGATTCTATTTAATCAGAACCAGAGGAAATGCAATTTCTTATCCTTGAATTGCAAAGGTACCTTCAGGGCATAAACCACAAATAAATCACAGCATGATATTCTGTTTAACACTTAAAACCTTCTCAGTCAAAGAGACATAAGACATTCCCCCACTTGCAAGTGTATTATCCTTTTGTTTTTGTGCTACCATCATTCTGCCAAATTAAATGGATAACACAGACACAAGGAACATTTTTCACTTTTAGATCAAGTAAACTCTTACAGTAGAGAGAAATGTTCTATTCAGCTTGGCCATTTACCAACTTGTAGAGGATTTCAGGTGGATTGCAGAACTCTTACTTCCGATTCTAATCCTTTCTTAGTCTTAACAATACTTGACTTAGTAACCTATGAGGGGTCTATAAAATCCTAAGTTAAGAAAGCACGTGCTTTAATATAAATGGGTACAGTTAAAATACTGAACTTGAGAAAATGTACCATGTCCCAGGATGGTTGATGGCTGAAAGGGCATTAGCAGCTTCTCTTGTTTCCTTTGAAAAGTCTTAGCTTGGAACTCCCTAGTATTACACATTCTGTTTCTCTAAAGGTGTAACAGCAGCAGAGTCTGAAGTTTCACTCACACAGAGGAAACCACTAAATCAAACCTGAGGAATTCTGATCCAGGCAGTTTGCTCCATGGTGAAACTACGATGTGTTTTTTGGAAGATAGTTTAAACTGTGTGCTCAGGTTTTCCTGAGAGGAGCAACCAGTCCCCATCCCTGTCAACAATTCAGACCATGTCAAACCAACAGAAGATCACTGTACAGAGGTTTATACAGAAAGAGCAGCAAATTACGTACAATCAAAGAGCTGAGTTGATCCCCATTAGAATCAGGAGTAACCTGAAGTCTTCTGCTCAGCTCCTCAGACAGCTCCTGAGGACTTGTGCGGGATATCGGAGATGCAGGAGGAGGTGGCAACGACAAGCTTAATGAATCCCCAGTTGCACTTGCCTCCTCTGAAATGGTTTCCCAGGGCTAACAAAAGAGAAGAAACTTACATTAAGGATTTATAAAGAAAGACCCAGTCTTCTCTCCCTTTGTCTTTATGTGACCACCTCACTGTGACAAACACAGGCGTGATAATCAGACTTAATATTTAACAACATAAACCAAGCCCTAGAACACACAATCGTTCTCTTCTGTGCAAAGCAGTCACAGAGAAAAACATGTTTTCATGTAGACTTCAAAATGGTCCCTCAAGTTGGTGGTGACACAATGCTTTGTGATTCAACACAGAAACTGACGTAGGGGGGATGCACAAAAAAGAGCTCTCATCACATAAACCCTGTCTGAAGTTCTGTTCAAAATGTACCAACTCGACACTCTGGCAACTTCTTACAACTTTTAAGAAACAGTTAATTCAGAATAAAATGCATAAAAGAGAATATGTGTTGGTATCTGCAAATCCAGTATTAACAGGTGCTGAGTGCAACAGTAGTTTCTGCAATCTGTTTGTTGCTCTGAATAACGTCCAGCAATCCAAACTAGCTTTCACAAAGAGTCCTGTCTCTGATTTAGGTAATAACATAGTTCTTAAAGTTGAATGGAGTTAGAGCTTTGCACAAAAAGCTCTCACTTAGTCGCACAAATATCTACAGAAGTTTGTTTAGTTTAGCTATAAGTTAAACAAACACTCACCCTGAAGAATAAGGTCTCAGAATTCTATCTAAACCCAAGTATTCTGGTAAACAAACACAGCCCTTCTCCTTCCCCTGATCAAGATGCCACAGAAAACCGAAGCTCATGGCAGTTCCAGACAGCACCTTTCTCCTCTTTTTACAGCTTATGCCACTGTTTTTCAGAGTTGAGTATTGGAAGTGTTTCCATCATGTAACAACACTTGGGATTATAAACACTTCCCCCAGCATCTGCGCGGTGTTTAGCCTTGTGCAGACGTTATCAGGCACCCACAAATGCACAGGACCTTGAAAGCTCAGCTCTGTTTAGGATTGTTATTGTGCCACTGGTATGTCACTAAGGCACTTTCCACAAAACATGACTGTGGATGTTGTATAGGAATGGGAAACACACCAACTCGGAGTTCAGTCACCTTCTTAAGCCCAGGATGTTTACATACCTCAGGAATATCCCCACTCTCCGTAGGCTCTGGTTCCAAATCCTCACTGATGTGTCTCCGAGACCGGAACCGCCTATGGGCTGCTTCTTGGTTTATTTGTCTGATATTGTTGTCTGAATCAGATCCCACATCACTGGATGGGGGAGGACACAAAAGCACATGAAGGAGAAAAGAACAAGAAAATAATGACCGTTGAACACCTGCCTTGCCCATTGCTTTCACACCCACATTAGTGCTTTGGATTCTAAAAATGACTGCTCTTGCATACGTCTGGCTTCACAAACAGGAGACCTCAACTTAAAGTAAATAAAGCTAAAAGCAATTCACAAATGTCACAGAATCACAGGGTACCAGGTTGGAAGGGGCCTCAAGGGTCATCTGGTCCAGTCTTTCTTGGCCTAGACAAGAAAGCACCCTGTCCAGCTGAAGCTCAGAGGTGTCTAATGCTGGGGAATCCTCCACTTCCCTGGGAAGATTATTCCAATGGCTGATTGTTCCCACTGTGGTTCTTTTTTCTCTTGTGTCCAAGCAGAAACTCCCCAGGACCAACTTGTAGTCGTCACATACAGTGGAAATTATCATTCTTTATACGTTAAAGCTGGCTGAAAAGTAACAGAACTTCACACTCACATACACTAACATGTCATCAATCATCCTGCCTTCTGATGACCAGAATAACTCCTGACACAGGTTTTACCTTTGCCCCTGTCTTTACATCAACTATTGTTTTCTTTTTGTGACAGCCAAACCAAATGTCAGCTGTTGTGGTACGGATAACTCTTTGAACTGGCTGCATCCACTAGCTTGGCTCACACCAGCCGTGGTGGAAATGGAAAATATCCCACTTTCCTTGATGGCAACCTGCCTGGCTTGTGGAACATTGGGCTGTCCTCCATGGTTGGTCAAAAATGACGGAGAGAGGCTCAGCAATCACATCAGCAGCTCCCTCAGCACTCTGGGATGCATCCCATCAGGACTCATTGACTTACGAACCTTAAGCTNCTGAAGCAAAGAAGGCATTCAGGAATTTGGCCTTCTGTGCACCCTCGGTCACCAGGGCAGCCTCTGTGTTCAGCAGCGGGGCCACATTTGAGGCGTTACTTGTAGTTCTTGTCTTGGCTTCTACTTGTGAGTTTCCAAACCTGCCTGGACACGTTCCTGTGTGACTTGATCTAGGTGGGACCTGCTTGAGCAGGGCGCTGGACTGGATGAGCTTTTAAGGTCCCTTCCAACCTCACCATGCTGTGATTTTGTGCAATAAGGACGACACATTTGTGTAACTGAGCTATGATGATGAATATTCCAGAAAGAATAACCATTGCTGTTATAACAAGCAGCAGTGGAAGAATAGCTGCTACATAAAAAGAATGCAAGATGTTTAGCTAATACATGACTTCAGTGTAATTCTTCACACTGGCAATTATACAGACTTTTTAAACCACAAGCTTGGCACAGCTTTATACATCTAATCATAAGAAATGTATAATGAGGGCCTGAAAAGGAGCTCCTCATTAGCCCAAGCAGTTTATATAGGTAATGCAGTGTACACGTTGAATAAAAATCAGGAACTCCTCAAAGTTAATCAGCTTAACTTAATTAAAACTTTATAATAGAACTGATTCAGCAGAGATTCAACAATCTCTGTAAAATGAAGTGATTTATTCCTGTTAAATTACTTGGTGAAACATCCTGCATCTGTCTCCCGGTACTGTAAGGCACATCGTTACTGCACTGACTTCCCTCCCACCCCTTCAGATTTGCTAGCATTCCCAAAATACCTATGTGTACATGTGGTTTCCTGGGGTAGGGCAGTCTCTTTTATTCTTTAAAACCAAAGGGAATGTTTCCTTTTTAACTGAAGATATTCAGACTTTGGTTCTCAACTTAATACCACGTCCGTGAACATTTTTCCCTGCATCAAATTTCAGATACACAGGACAGCATCCAAAAAGTGATCAGCCTGCTGCTGAAAAGAACAGTGTATAAACCTGCTTCACACAAGTCTTGCTCAAGGCTTTCTCTGGCCTCAAATTTGTAAACTCAAAACGTTTGTGTTTGTGGAAAACAGTCGCTACCCTTACTGATAATTTTGCACACTGTGCCACGGCGTCACTTACATCAAACTCGGTCGATGCCACTGAGTAGTCCTGTTGTTATGATTGACGTAGTAAGTCCTCCCCAGGTTGTCCACCTTTTCCTCCCACCCAGGAGGCAGTGGAGGAGGTGGTAACTCCTCCTGACGTTGCGATGCCGAGTCATTGGGATCAACCACGTCCCACCCGTGCTTATGGAAGAAGAAACAGAAACGCGTGAGTGGTACAGTTGAAGGGGAAGTGAAGTTCTTCCATTGTTGCCTATGTCAGCGTGAAGGTGCAGAGTCATGTTCCAAAGAGAAGTTCAAAATTACTGAAGTGCAGATCTTGTGGTTACAGTGTGCATCCCAATGACAAAACCCCTAAAATCCTATCAGTCCTATTACAACAGAGAGTCCCAAACATACTTGGGTGCTTGGCTCTGCTGCTGGTAGCTATGTGCAGGTTCCCAGTCAAGCAGCAGAGAGAATCAACTGCTGATGTATGGTTTGGGATAAGTGCCCTCACTCCCAAGTTACAGGTGACTGCCCCACACTATTGATAAGTAAGGCAGGCTTGGCGTTCACTTTGTCAGCCCTAACTGCAGCTAATTCTTAACAGGGATGAGGACTTACAACCTGCTGTGCTCACATGAGCTTTACTCTTTGCACAGTCAAAGTTGTCCAGGATATAAAGACAGACATTCTATTTTGAAATGGCCTCTGAAGAAGAGGCACCTGATACTGCCATGTTTATACATTACTTGCACAGACTCTCTGAATTCTTCTACTTGGCACCACTTCCACTTCCATTTGTTCACAAACTGTGTCAGACAAACTTTAGAATTCATTGTGGAAGCTGAAACACTTGAAATGGCTGAGAAAACAGCGGGTTACAGTTAAAAGAAATCAGCAGAAGCCATGAAAAAAACGCTGGAGAGGGGAAGGCAAGCTGCTACTAACACTGCTACCAGGGCTTTATCTTCCAAGGTACTGCTCTTTCTACAATTACACTTGGACCTCTAATGACTCAAATGCTTCCACAAGCATTAAGCCTTACCTCAGATCCATTCCTTTGATCACTGTTTTCTTCCTCTTGGCTACCATTTTTTGGCATAAAAGCCATCTTCAGTCTCAAGAAACCCTTTACACGAGATTTGTGGCTAGAACAGAACGAGGTACATTTCATTAGACAAACCTTCCACAGCTGCAAATAACAAACCTTGAAGTAAGAAATGTTTTCAAATGCAAAGGTCCTGCCCCTCACCTTCGTGGTCTGAGAAGGAAATCCTTAAATGTGTATGGCCTTTCCATGGTTGGGTCTTCAGTCTATAAGCATTTAAGAAAACGGGGAGTTAGAAGGCTTGCCAACACACAGAGAGACATATAAAGAGCATTCACATCACAGATGTGGTAGAAATGCTAGAGAAGAGGTTTAAATAATGAAGTCAGAGCAGGCAGACCTTCCCCAGTGTGTTGCCCCTAGGTGATAATCCACAGTTGCTGCAGCACTCCCCCAGCTGTCACTGCACATACCAGCCACGGGCTGAACAAAGGCTCGTTTGTGAGTGCAACACAACATTCACAGTTCAGAGAGGTGGAAAAGACTGATTAAACCAGCTCACTATAACTTTTTCCAGTCAGCCAATAGCAGCATCAGAAAAGGCTGCATCTATTTCAAAGCAGCACTTCTTCCTGCCCACTAAAAAGCGATGAAACAAAACGCAGCTGGGCTTCAGCTTTCATTTCAAAGCAGGTGAGATGCCGAAAAGTAACTGAGGCTCTGAAATGTTTTATGATGCACATAAGTAACACTAGTGTGATGACAAATTACATCTTCTGATTTCCACTCAAGTTTCATAAAGCCTTAAATATCAAAAACTTTCTATTACATGAGAACTTCAGCTTTCTCATCAAGTGAGTGACATCCTTCGTGTTGATGAGAACACAGATGCTCTAAGTACAGAACTAGGAATTTTAAAACAAGAAGGTAAAGAATCACAAAGTCACAGCACGGTGGGGTTGGAAGGGACCTTTAGAGATCATCCAGTCCAACCCCCCTGCCGAAGCAGGTCCCACCTAGATCAGGTCACACAGGAACGTGTCCAGAGGGGTCTTGAAGCCCTCTAAG
>WBNH01011952.1:32191-45703 GCA_013401255.1 Urocolius indicus | reverse complement strand
GAGCAGAACCTCCCTGGCCCTGCTGCCCACACTCTGCTTGATGCATCATAAGATGTCCCTGGCTTCTTGCTCACAAGGGCATGTTGCTGTCTTCGCTAAGGGAGAATGTAACTATTTCAACCATAAGTGAAAATCATGAAAAGGATAAAGCCACAAGATTAATCAGACAATAATCACCAATGGTAAGGTGAGAAACAACCAGGACATATGACATAACAACCAGGACATATGACATTCATGAGCTGACTCAGATCAGACAAGGATTTTAAGGAAGAATCAGGGTAACAAGGGAATCCTGCTGTTGAGAAATTCAACGGATATCAGAGAACAACTGTCCTCCTTTTCCCTGGCAAGGGAACTGTTTCTCTGAGCTCACGCTGAGACAAAAGCTCTGCTTACCGGAAGATGATTAAGGGGCACATCCACTTGGCCCAGGAAGTCGTCTCTAGTCTGTCAAACAGAAAAAAAGGCAGAAAAAGGAGTAATTTTACATCAGAAAAGCAAAAAAAAAAATATAGACATCGATCCAGTCACAATGAAACAAAAGCAAAGGTGGTTATTTTAGCAATTACTGGATTCTGCACCTTTATTGTTGCACATTATCTGTTGTTGCATCTATTTTCTTGTGAGCCTGAAATAGCTGACTGTCACATACCAACAAAAGTCTGCTTGCTTTGACGTATTGAAAAATTCAGTCTACCCTTCCCATGGCCTCCACATACATCAAGAGCCAGAGGGACATCACTGTTCACCATGTTGTTGAGATGTTCACATTAAGTCTTGCTGAGGAATAAGGGATTTTAAGGAATTTTCACCCCGTATGCACATCTGACAGGGATGAGAGAAGAAGAACCCAACACCCCAACAGTGAAGACAGAACTCCATGGATTGTTAAGAACTTCTCACAACAAAACTTCATTTTATCACTTTACCAAACAGAAAACAAAGTATTAGGACTTTTGGTGTTTTTTTTTTTTTTTGTGAAGAATGTGTTTCCATGAATTCAGAGCAGTGACTTCAGAAGGAATAGTTACAAACCTTTTTACAAGCCGTTTGAGTAACCCTGTATTTCCCACCTGAACACTTGGCCATTAGTACACTGCTTCCAGTTAAGCACGGGGATGTGGCTGTACTAACGCAGCACCATCACAAGTTCACTGATGCACACTTATGTCCACGTGAAAGTGACACACAGTACTCTTCTGCAGGCTCTTCACTACCTGTTTGATCACCACCTTATCTCAGAGCAGACAAGCCAAAGGCACCATCTCCCAGGGAGGAACCTATGACAAGCTGGCAGGGGGGACCTTGTCCCTACCTAATCGTGCCTTTATTGCTGGTAGAACTCCAGCATCTATATTCTGTACCCATTTTACAACTATGAAGAGGACAGGATAAAGAAAGCCCTTCAAAGTCTGTAAGTTCAAAGACCTGTCTGACCTCTGCAATACTCCGTGACCCTTGAAGATGCTCAGCCTGGATTGCAGGCAGTGGCCTCATCACTCATTCACACGTACCACTTTGAAGGGCATAAAAATTCACTTACAAGGGACATCCAGAAGTAAAGAAGTAAGAAATACTAGCAGAGCTGAACAAAGGAAGGATAAATCGAAGAGGGAAAAAGTGTGCTACTATTACTCACTCAATGGCTCAATAAAGCCCAGAAACAAACAGCTCTCACAAATTTTCTCACCAAACAATGACTGCTCACTCTATATATTAAACTGCTCTAGATATTTGAGCTCTGAACAGACTGTGATTGCTTTAAACAAATTACAACTCTAAAGCAGTGCTCAGGTATCATCTATTATCACCTAGAGACACCTCGAAACTTCAGCATTTTAACAATTTTTATGAGTAACGGCATCACCTCAAGAGATGCCTGTCCGTTCACCTGAATCTCAGGCTGATTTCTCTTTCAAGTGTAGCTGCAACTGTCTATCCAACTTCAACACAGCCCCGTGCAAACCAAAAATGCAGTTGAAAATGGATCAAGTCACACGCTCCCATCAAAAAGAGAACAAAGACCACAAGCAGCAGTGTGCTGGCCTGCAAAACCAGGCCCAGGTGCTCCCAAGTGCCATAAAGAGGAGGCGCAGTGGCTGGGTCAGTGATGTTCACAAACATTCCAGTTTCTCCCTTATAAACAGTTCACCTTTCTGATAGACTTTCATCAGTGTGTTTGCAGTTAACCTAACCAGGTGCACACAACTCCACTTTGGGCACCGTCTAGGGAGAGTATCTTCAGAGCTGTACACGGTCTCTCACATGGCAGTGATGAACATAAACAGGCTGAAAAGGCAGCTTCAGCGGCTAATCCGATCTGCTCGTTGGTCGTGGTCATAATTTGCTCCTTTGTTAAGAGCAGCTCCCTGTTTTAGTGGCTGAGATTAAGACTTCCACTTTGCTGTGATGGAAGACATTAAACACATGGTCGAAAACTCAGTAACCCAGAAACTCCACAAAACCACTGACGGCCCCAGTGGGCTTGTTGTTGTAGGAAGAGGCTGTCAGAAAACAGACTCAAGCTTCCCTTTGCGCAATCAGATCCCCAGAGGAACTGGGCAGCCTCTGAGTCCCATGGAAGGGACAAATGGATTAAGGTGCACCAGTATGCCATTCCTCTGAGCTCTCACCAGCAGAAGCCATCTCCTGCTCTTCCTCCCTCAGAGGTTAACCAAATGCTCACCCCTCAGGGCTGCAAAACCTCTCCTGAGCTGAACACAGGGTGCTTGCAGAAGGGATGGAAAGAGGGATAGCAACGATGTCACACTGAGGTCTCCACACTCTTAATCGCCATCACTGCTTATCATTCCTTTCACAACCCACCAGTGACGGAGAAAGTCTTTCATAAAGTATCATTTGAGCCTGAAACACCTCATCTGAAACTCACCCAAGAACACCACACCAACAAAACCAGGCCCAGGCCCCCAAAAGCACCACACTGACAAAAAAACAGGTCCAGGCCACATTTGCTCATCTCTCACTGAGTAGATGAGGTGGGTTTGGGCCAGAGCAGCAAGACCAGCGATGGGGAGGTCGAGTAGAAAGCTCTGTCGAAGCAGCCTGGGAGGAATCTGCCAGTGACAAAGCAGCACGTGCGTGTTTGCTCTGTGAGCTGGTACCGGTAACGAGAGACAGATTTAAGACAAAGCACAGTGAATTCTTCAAAAATCAACTCCCCGTCTGGGAAAACAATTTCTCCCACACTCTGTGTATGATCCCAGAGCTCAGGCCCCGTGATTCCCAAATAAGCTGAATTCCGGGAAGTGCACGCTGCTGTGCCAAAGCCCAGTTCACATTATTTCTCGTAGTAGAGCATTATGTTTAATATTAGAATTAATATTTTATGTGATAACATCGTAAGACTTCTGTTCCTGCTCCAAAGTCTTGTCATCCTCAGAGCATGAACACATGCTGTTGTGTCCATGGAATAACACAGACATCAACATCCACACCAAGGAACGTGCATTTATTTTTTTTCAGTTTTCAGTAAAAATAGCTAATAGACTTTTCACCACAGAATTCTGACTTCTTCATAGCAACTACTGGCAAAACCTGGCAGCATGCATCACTTTCGGAGAGCTAACATATTTATCCCTTATTATTGGCAAACAGCGGATATCTTCCACGTTCCGCTTCAACACAGTTCCTCAAGCAGCTACTCAGAATAAAACAGATAGCTGTATCTAGATCTGCTCATGCAGCTTTTAGTTCAAGAAGAAATACAACCCATGGACACAGAAAATCTTCAGGCTGGTTAGAAACAGAACTGTGACCGGCTGTAGATGCAGTTTCACTATGGATAGGGGGAAGAGGGTCACTCCTCTGTGTCTGAGATGGGTTGGTGCAGGTGACAGGGACACAAAGATATGAGTCTACGAAGTTGCCTTGGAGTGTTTCTCAGTGGATACACACAGAGGTGACTTACATGCCAAGTGCCAGCCCTAAGATACCTGATGTGTTCTGTAGGTTGACTTGCTGTAAGTATTCCAGGTATTTACCTGATTTTAACACACCTAGAAATCACGGTGGGTGTCAGGAGGTTGGGGCATCCCTGTTTTCAATGGTATCTAGCAACAGGACAAGGGGTGATATATATATCTCACCCTTCCTACCTCACCATTCTATGATTCTACGAAATCATGAGAACTGCTGCATCTATGCTGAGCAACTGATTTTATCAGTCACTTAGAGATGCTCTGCAGTCTGTCTGTGGTACAGCCACAGTGGTTCACTGAGCTGTAAGAACTGTACAAATCCCAGGCCTCACTTCTACCCAAGTCCAAGTTTTCAGAAAGCCAGGCTTCAAACCAGCTGAACCAACAAAATCCATTGCTGCCTATTTTAGAGCAGAACTGAGACAGCCTTAGTTCCAGCCAGTCTCTGCCTGTCAGCTGCAGTGATGACTTAAAACAACTCATTGTCAGTTACTTCTTGCATGAGTACAGTCACTGCAGAACTGAGTCTGTACGCAGTGCTTGATGAGACACATACATCTGTTTATAACTTAGGGGGTGAGGGTGGTGGTAGTGCATATTTAGCAGTTTAGGACATTTTTGTTCTGTGAAAATAACTTTGTCTTGTAGGCCTCCACATCTGTAATATTTAGGCACTCTCACCTTGGGTTTGCTGCTTCCAGGAAAGACATCTCTCAAGCCATACGAACCTTCCTCCTGCTCTACCATCAACTGAATTTCCAGCACCTTACTTTTCCTATTCCTCAATATAACAGAGTCTGTTTCAAGAACTTCTTTCTCGCTGAAACAAAAGGGCTATCTGATACACAAGCTTGCCTGCTTAGTTGCATATTACACTGCAAATTCCTCCTCGAGCCTGATCTTTCCTTCCCCTCCAAGGTGGTGAGTAATCCACTCTCACCACAAAAAGCTCAGGGTGCAGATGCTTATCAACCTAAAATGTGAATAACTGAACTATTTTTCAGAGCGGTCTAGGCAATGATGTTTATATTTACCCTGATAACCTCTATTTTATAAAGGTCATTGCATAACATGATATGGAATTATGCAATTCACTAATATGTTTAAGCTGTGAACAGAAGGAAAAGTTAATTCACTGGAAACAGCCTGCAGCTGCCAGCAAAATCTTTACTGCCCGTTTCATTGTTTCGGCTTTATGACAAAACCTTATTGACCAGCTGGAGTTGTCAGAAACAGTCACTCTCAACTTGTGACTTCTTCCCTAGAACAGCCTGGCAGCAGCAGCATGGCTGGAGCTGCTCTGCCCGCAGCCACCACTGCCAGCAGCAGGAGCCCTGGCAGACAAGGGCTGCGGACTGGAGGGATGCCACATCTGTGTGAAACACGCAGGTGAGAGCCTGCACGAGTTAACACAGCTTGGGGAGGACCACAACAGGACAAAAGTCCGCTTTAGAATACTGGTATCTGAAAGCAACAAAAAGAGTCATCATTATCCGAGTTAGTGAGCCCTGTGTTTAAAAGCTGGCGTTTATTCAGCTTCACGAAGGATGTGTAGTCTCAGTACTTCAGACACTGTCCTGTTGTCCTGACAGCTCTCTCAAAAGGAAAGGTAGACACTTCTATTTTTAGGCAGAGACACAAACACATCCTGTCTATTTAGGAAACCCAAATCTGTCCAACCACCTACTTTGTTTACACATTGATCTTGCAGAAAAGCAGTACTAATGCAAGTAATCCCTTCATTTCTCTTTCATGTGCTCAAACACATCAGGAATGTAAGGAATTCTGTACAGTGAATCTTCTCAAGCATGTGAGAGTTACCCATTACATCAACACAGGCATTGCAATGGAACCTGGTCACCACACAAATATAGACACCACAGACAGATACACAGCAAATTACAGTGGGGAAAAAAAGATGCCTAAACTGTGGAGGTTCATGGAATTCATCCAGCACAATACATTTATGTTAAGCAATGTGCAACACCAGGAAAATAAAGCGAGACAGTCTTGCTTCAACAGTCAAATGAGTCAACACTGAAGTTGAATGTACGTTAAAATAGAATCTAAGAGTAAATGTTTCAACAGTCTGCAATTTAAACTGATCACTGAACTTCACTCCCCGAAAATAACACCAAATATTTGTTCAGTCAAGCAGCTGTTGAAACGGTCATGGAGGAAATTTAAAGGAATGCAGTGCAAGAGCCACTCAACACAGGCCCCCAGAGTTCCCAGCAGCCCCAGGCAGAACGACATTAACCACCCAAACTAGCCCCAAAGTCACAAAAACCCCACTGCAACCTCCACCAGACTGCACACAGGTTTGCCATCCCACTGCAAGGACTAAAGTTGCAAGCTGAGAGCCAACAGCAGGAAGTATTTCACTATCAAGCACCCAGCCCTTGCGTGTATCTCAGCCAGCCCGCACAGATGGTGGCAAGAAGCTTAGAAAAAAAACAGCAATTAAAGAATGATTCACATCTTCCTTGATGACTTCTATTCCTGCCTCCCAAAAACCATCAGGAAACTTCAAGGTCAACCAATTGCTTCCTCTTAGGCACAGCACACACAGATTCTGCACTAAGGAATCACTGCACTGGACTTTACCCTCACACACTGGTAACTACTTTTCATTTCCAAAAGGAAGAGAGTCTCAGGTACAGGTGTTGGGAGCAGTAGGAGTGGCAAGGTTCAGGCACTTGATTTTCCTTTTAGCTTTGGAAAGGAACACAGGAGTTGTGTGCAATCATGGAGGATAAGGACAAGTAGCGTAAGGAACAACTACCAGAAGGGGAAAAAAAGATACTAGTTCAAAATAGTACAGAGTAAACGTGTGTAGAATTTTAGTACATAGCAGAGTTTGTATTTTACCTATGGTATAATTACAGGCACGATTAGAAGACAGTTATCACTAAACAGGAAAACACTTCATGACTGTTAAGTATTATTAGTAGTCATTGACTTAAACAGCTTAAAAAACCAATCTGAAACAAAAGAACTACTTCAAAACTCTACCTTGTGCCAAACAACTCATGACGTGAAACAACTGTGCAGCACGTGGGATCTGGATGACAAGGTGACACTCGCAAGCCACATGCATGTAAAAAATTAGTCTGCAATCTGATATATAGCCAAGTTGCATAGCAAGTGAGAAAAGCCTGGGATAGAGTTACACCGCCCTGAAAGCCCTTAGTCTGGTAAAAAGAATAGAAAGGAAAGCATCCATCAACATCTAGGTACAGAACATGAAAACTCTGTTGAAACTTAGGATGGTACTTCGACTTCAGCAAGGGTTTGGACACCGTGTCCCACAACATCCTCATCAGAAAGCTCAGGCAGTGTGGCTGGGATGAGGGGAGGTGAGGTGGATGGAGAGCTGCTGAGTGACAGAGCCCAGAGGGTGGGGATCAATGGCACAGAATGGAGCTGGAGGCCTGTGGCCAGTGGAGTTCCTCAGGGATGGGTTCTGGGGCCAGTCTCGTTCAAGATCTTCATTAATCACCCGGGTGAGGGGACAGAGGGACCCTCAGCAAGTTCCCTGCTGGCACCAANCTGAGGTGGGAGCTCATTAATATTGACAAATATCTCAATGGTGGGTGTCAGGAAGCTGAGTCAGCACTTTTTTTCAGGTAATGGAAAGAAAATAGAACAAACAGTTCCATTTAAACATGAGGAGGAATTGTTTGAGTGTTTGAGTGAGGGAGCCCTGGCCCAGGCTGCCCAGGGCTGCAGGGGGTTGGAGTGGATTATCTTTAGAGACCCCTTCCAACCCCACCATTCTATCATTCCATGTGTGCACCTCAATTTATCTTGGTAGTGCCACAAAAATGAAAGCCACGTTTCGAAAGAAAAAAGTACGAATAAAGCACTGCAATGATCTTAATTTCAAAAGTGTAAGTTTACTGCTTCCCAGAAGGGAAAGTGTCTATTGTTAACAGTTAGGCTGCTACAGACTCTTAATTACTGACAGCTCATTTTTAAACAGAATAATCTCAAATTCAGCCAGACATCGCTTCAGGAAGAGTTCTAATGAGCTCTGAAGGATGAGACACAGCAATTTGTCTGAGAAAGAGTCACACAGATAAAACAGCTCTCAGGAGAAGGAAATCCCAAGTAAAACTGGAGCACTCCTCAGTATGTGTGAGATTCTAGATAAGCACACATCCATGAAAATTGTCCTCTCCTTACGTGTTTTGTGAGACTGTTCTTGCAGGAGTGCTTCCTCATTTCAGTTCTGGAGTAAGTGACGATTATTACCCCAGATGTACACCTATTATTTAATCTGGATTGTTTTAAGCACTCCTAAATGTAGCATTCACTATAAGATAAACCATGACATTACAGCAACCACTGCAAAACAAGATCTGAGCACACCTGAATAACTCCTACGGGCAGCTTAAGTCCGTTTAGCTTTAGTCCAGCCTAAATAGGAACCTGAAGTTCAGAAAGTAACAGAAGTACAAAGCAGATCAGTCAGGTCTTTCATCAAAAAGCTGCATAGATGGTGTGAAGGATCTGCAGGAGGAGTGGGGGGAGTCTGGCAGGTTAACAACTGGGTGCCACAGCTGGAATGGACAATAGGAATTAAGCTTTTCAGCTCTGTGTGTAAATGTCTGAGAGGGGGAAGTAAAGAAGGTTGAGTCAGACTTGGCAGCAATTGAAACACAGGAAGTTCCCTTTAAATATGAACCAAAACTTCTGTACGGTGAGACTGGTCAAATGCTGGAACGGGCTGCCTAAAGACATTGGATTTCCCATCACTGGAGATACTCAAAACCCAGCCAGACAAGGCCCTGAGCAACGCGCTCCATCTGACCTGGACTTGAGCAGGGGGTGGATCAGACAATTTGGCACAGCAACTGCAAAATGTTGACACAGTTTTTGGTTCTTGGAGAAGTCAGGTCAGCAGAACTGTCACCCCAGGCTTAGAGAGGACAGACTTTGGTCTGCTTAGGGGCCTGGTTGGCAGAGCCCCTTGGGAGGCAGTCCTGAGGGATGAAGGGGTCCAGGAGGACTGGACTGTCTTCAAGAAGGGAATCTTTGAGGTGCAGTAGCAAAGCATCCCCGTGTGCTGATGGGTGAGCACCAGAGAAGACCAGCCAGGCTGAACACAGAACTTTGGCTGGAAGTGGGGAGAAAAAGGATAGTCTATGACCTTGGAGGAAGGGGCAGGCAATTCAGGAGGGTGTTGTGAGGCTATGCAGGGAGCAAATTAGAAGAGCCAAAGGTCAACTTCAACTTAAACTGGCCACTGACATACAAGAAACAGAAAATGTTTCTACAAATGTATCAGCAACAAAAGGAGGACTGAAGAGAATCTCTGTCCCTTATTGAATGCAGAGGGAAGCTCAGTGATGAAGTGTGAGGGAAAAAATGAGGTATTTACTCTCTTTTTACCCCAATCTTTAATGGCAAGACCAGTTGTTCTCTGAGTGCTTGGCCCTTGTTCTCTTTAACATCTTCATCAATGAACTGGAGGAGGAGATCAAGTCCACCCTCAGTCAGTTCACTGACAATGCCAAGCTGGGCAGGGGCACAGATCTGCCTGAGGGCAGGACCTCACCCTACAGAGGGACCGTGATTCAGAGGCAGACATGGCAGTGCTGGGGTAATGTCTTTTTTTCCAATCTAAACAATTCCAGGATCTCCAGAGGTCTGTTCCAGGCTCCTCTATTCAGTGATTCTGTGACTACTAAGCAGAAAAAAAACCCCTCTTTTCAACTACCTTAGCTTGGATGAGATGATATGGCCATGTTTGACCTGCTGCAGGTGTATTACATTGAAAGAAGGTCTAGCATGCAACTGCATTCTCTCCTAGGACCTGTGTTTATAGAGGCTTCCAGCTCCAGACACTGAAGACATACTTCAAACTTAACTGCTGAACTCAGGCACGTCAGGCAACCTCTAGCAGGTAATTTCCCTGTCAGTGTTTTCTTATCTACAGTTTCCTGCTGAATTTTCATACATTTCTTTCTAGTTTACGTTTTCATTTGCATTTTCATAATATTTATTCCTATATATTTCTGTGCAAGCTCTGGGAGCAGCCAGAGGGCAATTTAACACATTATCGTATGCCTTAGGGGAACCTAAAAAGCAGAAAAACTCTACTCAACTGAAAATACTATTCAAAAAAGCCATGTGTACACAAAGACACACTCCTAATGCACCCAGCTCTCCTCACAAACAAAGCCTTCAGTGCTGCAGTTTAGTAATAGGTGAAATTGGTTAAATCCTGTGTCACATCTTCTGAGCCCTAAGACGCATTTCCATCGTGCACAACTTGCTTAACAGCCTCGGGCCTTGTGCTTTTGGAAACGCTCCTGCTTGTTAAAGCTGTCCAAAAGTAACATAGAAACCTTCTAAAGTGCCTGAAAATGTTATGATGCCTAAACAACATGCAAAAAATTTGACATTATTCCTGCACAGCAAAGCTTGGTAAATATACGCCTGATTGTGCCAAGAGTACCACTCACTTTTGCATCTCTTAGGAGTTTCTTTCCATGCCAAATGAATTCATGTGGGTGACATGAATCTGAAAAGTCAACGGAGAGGATCCTTTGGATGGTTTCCAAGCCCTCACCTGAGATGCAGTACCTCAAACACCCACATGATGCTATGGTATCAGTGTAGATACATGGCTGCGAAACAGCATGACTCAGCTCTTCACGACAGAACTGCAGGAAGCACGTCAACAGCTGCAGCCAGTCACTAAGCACACACAAGAACGTAATTCAGGTGAAGGAATTCCAAATCCATGCAACGAAATTCCTGAGGACAATCAGTACAAGTGGTGGTTAGTGACAAAAGCAGATCAGGCAATTCCTGATCCCATGTGTTCTGCTTGTTCCCTCCCTGGCACTGTGGTAACTTGCACCTCCCACTCTGCTTGCATGAACTAGACCAAGAACAGCTTTAAGAACAGAACGTTAACTGCCTGATGCAGTTTGCTAAGTGACTCTTTCCACAGTTTCACTGGGCTAACAGAGGAAGGTGGATGGCACAGTACAGAAGCCAGAGGCAGAGCAGAAGAAGCAGGGTAGACGTGGGTCAGGAATGATCACAAAGGGGTTCCCACTGAACTCTTTTGTGGTGAGAACACGTGCTGTTGATTGCCTTGGTCTGAGAACCAGCAACACCTGCAAACCACTGGCAGTGATGTCTCATTGATGTCTGTAGGTGAAACCAAACTACTGGACAGAAAAGGAAGACACAAAAAACAAAGCATTAAAAAGACACAACAGAACCTGTATTGCTGTATGATGACACCTCCCCACGATGCAGAGGCAAGTCCTAATCAGCTGCAGTTATCAACAATCCCACACTGGTTTTCAGAGATGTTTTGGTTCCCTGGACCAACACCAGGTTGGGTAATAACACTCCACCCACCTCTGATTCCCTTGGCATTTTCTGTTGATCATGATGTTCCCAGCTTCCTGACCTGAAAGTTGTTGTGTACTATTTCTGTGCACTGTTTAAACAGATGCCACATTCCAACGCAGATAGTGCTTGATTTCAGAGCTGGCTGGCATGATCCTTATTTTAATCCCTGCAGTTTCTGACTAAAGTGAAATATACAAAGCCCACACTCACACCATGATTGCCCCGCACTGTGTTTCAGCCTAAGTTATTAGGGCTTGGAGTACTCAGAGCTGATGGCAGAACCTGTCTGATGTGGTTCAGAGCACAGCTTATATTTATACTAAGTAAATGTAAGCTATGTTATTTCCAAACGTTTCAAATCCCTGAAGTAGTGGTGGGCAATACCTAATGCAACAGGAATGGCTGTGTGAAGGACACTAATGCAAACGTCATTTGGTGGCCCCAGATCACAAGGTAGGTAGGTACCTGTGCAGGCAGTGATCCGATGGCCACTGGCAGGGTCAGGTGGTGGGAAAAGGTATGAGACCATAAACTGTTCTGAGCACACCCTCTCCCAGCAGTTTTCCGTCACAATCACGTGGGATGGAGAGGTAAATGCATGGGGAAGACTGAAGAATGGCTGTGTGCACATGTATGCACTGTGCTCATCAACTCTAACTGGCCTGCAAATGTGTGACCTCCAAGCTTCAGAGACAGGTAACAAAAAGTAAAAGATGTTTGGTATCACAGACTCAGCTGTCACATCCTCTAGGCACTTAAGAGACTAATCCTTACGATCTGTTATTTAGTTCNGTCAATGAGATCCCCTTCAGTCTCCTCTTCTCCAGACTGAACAGCCCCAGGTCCCGCATCCTTTCCTCAGCAGGAAGATGCTCCAGTGCCCTGAGCATCTTGCTGGCCCTGCACTGGCCTCTCTGCAGCAGTTCCCTGTCCCTCTGCAGCTGGGGAGCCCAGCACTGGCCACAGGACTCCAGATGAGGCCTCAGCAGCTGTGGCAGAGCAGAGGGGGAGCACAACCTCCCTTAACCTGCTGGCCATCTTTCTTTCATGTCTTCCAGCAGGAGCTCCTGGCTCTGAGGGAAAGTCCCTAGAGAAAGCACCACAGCAAAGCGTCCTGTCACATCACCAAACAAGGCGGAGGGGCTACTATCATTAAGGGATAATTTTAACACTGGCAGCCCTAGCTGCAAAGAATGATCAGTATGTCAGGGTAAATCATCCCCTCAAGGTGCAGAAAGAAATACAAGAGGCTCTGGGCTGGTGTTTTCTAAAAGCCAAAAGCTAATGACAGAGTTTAAAAACTGGGAAAATAAACCAACCTGGCAAAGAGAAAACAGAAGCTGTAAACACACAATTACCACCACTGAGCAAGCTCAACAGCCAAGTTATTAGCATGCAAGGTCTGAAATGAAGGCAGACTTAAGCAACTTTCACCTATGTGTTATTTCAGCTCTGCACTTGTGATAACAAAGTACCATCAGTGTCAGGGAAACTGTTCCAAGGGTTTTAAAGACTGCTTCACTTACATAGCACAAAGGAAAAACAGCAGCTCAACAGCAGAAAATACCTGGTTTCATTTACATTACATAAAATATGGTATTTTGCCTTGACAGACACAGCTCTGTCTCCATTAGTAAGAAAACAAAGACACACGTCGCAATGATAGAACAGCGCAGCAAACCTGGCCCTGTTACTTTAGGAACAAAACCAGCATCCAGTTTACAACAGCATTGTTGTAGGAAGCCATTGTTGCAGTGACCATATGTAATACAGCACAACATAAATCAACCCTTTTGCCCTCAGCAGGAGCACCTACCGAATGAAAACAACAGCAGAAACCACAAACAAGGACACACCTACATTCCCATCTCCCCGCAAACACCATCACATCTCCAGTTTCCCTAATTCAGCTCTCAACTGCCAAAGCCTTTCCATTTATGACAAGATACCTGAGTGGGGAAAAGACTAAACTTCACTGTTATGGGACCTCCCAGCCCTGCCCTCACCCTGCCCAGCCCAGCACTGCCCCATGGCCCTCTGCACCTCAGCCCCACGGCTTTGGGATCCCTCCAGGGCTGGGCACTGCCCCAGCTCCCTGGGCAGCCTGGCACAGGGGCTGACACCCCTCTCAGGGAAACAGTTCTGCCTCAGCTCCAGCCTCAACCTCCCCTGGGGCAACTCCAGCCCCTTT
>WBNH01011952.1:3048-31417 GCA_013401255.1 Urocolius indicus | reverse complement strand
CCACCATCTCTCTCACGGGTGCTTCTCTGTTCACAGACACCAGGTCAAGTAAGGTGTTTTCCCTCGTTGGCTGCATCACCAACACTCCAGGCACCTCCTGCACTGCCTCCTCTCTGCTGAGTCCTATTCCCAGCAGATGTCTGGTAGGTTGAAGCCCCCCATGAGGATGAGGGACAGCCACCTCAACACCTTTCCCAGTGCCTAAAGAACTCTCATCTACTTCCTCATCCTGGCTGGGTCTACAACAGACTCCTACTGTGACATCAGCCTTAGAGACCCCCCCAAAAAAACCCCTGACCTTTTGTTAATGTATGTATTTAATAATGCTTTTTAAATCTAGCCACAAAACACCATTTGAAACAAAGCACGTTCAGATTTAACTGCTGCTGACCATAATCTTCACACACTAATTAGTCACCACAGATGCCTTTCTACACCTAAGGCATATCAACTCCCTGACTTGCATGATTAGAGAGGAACCTGCTGAGGTTCAACAAGGACAAGGGCAGAGTCCTGCAGCTGGGAAGGAACAACCCCCTGCACCAGCACAGGCTGGGGGTGACCTGCTGGAGAGCAGCTCTGCACAGACAGACCTGGCAGTGCTGGCTGATCATCAACTGACCATGAGCAGCAACGTGGCCTCGTGGGCAAGAAGCCAATGGCAGCCNTGGAGGCTCCTTCCTTGGAGGGCTTCAAGACCCCCCTGGACACGTTCCTGTGTGACCTGATCTAGGTGGGAGCTGCTTCCGCAGAGGGTTGGACTGGATGAGCTCTAAAGGTCCCTTCCAACTCTGTCATTCTTTGCTTCTATGTGTGTACAGAAATTGGGGCTGAGTTAACAGCAGCAATGGGCAATCTAGGTGGTAGCTGCTTCTGCAGGGGAATTGGGCTGGATGAGCTCTAAGGGGCCCTTCAACCCCTACCATGATTCCATGATGGTTGCATAATATGCCTCAGCCATTTTTCTCAGTTGTTGCTAACTGAACTGCAACAAAACTCTGCTCATGTATGTAAACTTTGAGCAATTCTGTCAGTTGCCAGCATAACCTCTCCGCTTTTCAGTAAAACATCTACAGTTACACGTCCCAGTTCCCAGCCACACGTAACATTCCCTTAATCCATTTGACAGTAGTGACCATTTACTATTCCTTTGCAGTTAATCTGTGCAACCTGGACACAGAGATTCTCACCAATCTATTCTGAATTAAAAATATCCTATCCCAGTAAGGTTTGAATGGTCATATCCTAAATTCTGAGCTGAAATGGGACACGGTTATCACTCAAGAGTAATGTGCACAGAAACAAAGAGTCACTTTCCCCAGGAACCACACAAGTTTAACTGAAGTATCTTATATTTAATAGGACATGAATTTAAATACTACTTCTGTGGCAATACACTGCAGGGACAATTGTTTCAGGTATTTCAAACACAGTCACCTGCAGCTGCATGGCAGAACCTTAGACTCTGGTTACCCTCACGTGTCAGTCTAATTAGCTCATGTTGGCTTGCTTATTGCTTCCTTCCCCGATCATGATAAAAACAGCTTAAAACAAAAACCAAACACTGCTACCAATTCTGCATTGTAGGCCAACCAACGGACTTTCTTCCCTGGGAACTGACTCCTGCACCACACTTCCACTAAAACTGCATTATTACAAAAGCAAGCCTAAGCTCTTTGCTTTGAACTCGTGCTTTCTTTTTGCACATGACAAAGCAGGAACTAAAAGCAAGAGAAGAAACACTTGACATTACAATTGTCTGAGCAGATCTCATTGGATTAGAGCTAACCATAGATTATTGCTGCTGGAATTAGTTTCAGAACTTTGACTTACAAGGTGGCATTTTCAATTGTGTTCAAATGCTGATAAAATAGATAAATATGCATAAATTTAAATTCAGTGTTCTTAGCACACTGCTGAGCACAGCTCAGCTGACACAGGGCAGTAGTTACACATCAGTCCTTGCTAACTGCTCCCTGGTTTGGGAAGGTGTTGTACTGTAGGGTGTTTTTCTCATTACCAATGCTGCCTTCCCAGGGAGCTGTTTCAATTGCAAATGAGAGATATGCTGCCTCCTTCCAGCCAAACACTGAAATTCCTTATTATTGGTCTCTCCAGAGCTCATAAATCTGACTATCTTAGCTGGGTTAGATATGAATTCCTCCCAAAAGGCATTACTAGCACTCTGTATCTTGAAGAAGCTGATGCTGTGATGTCCTATTTTCTGTAAGCCTCAAACCGGCATCAGCTGACTCGTGACAGGCTGAGAGAAGGCAGAAGAGTACAACTAAAAAATTCTCAGGTAGTACCTTCATTACTTACAACTTCACTGCATCCTCCTCAAACATGTAAGAACATTTCCTTCCCCTTCCCTGTGCTTTGTAGGAAATGCTAAGCATTGTGTTGTGCTATGGCACAAAACCTACCAGAAAACAACTTCTGGTTGGCCACCAAGATGATGAGGGAAGTGGAGCTTCTCCCTTCTGGTGAAAGGCTGAGGGAGCTGGGGCTCTGGAGCTGGGAGAAGAGGAGCCTGAGGGGTGAGCTCATTCCTGTTACAAACCCATCAAGGGTGGGTGTGAGGAGGCTGGAGCCAGGCTGTGCTCAGGGATGGCCAGTGACAGGACAAGGGGCAACGGGCACAAGCTGGAACAGTAGAGGTTCCAGAGAAACACAAGGAGGAATTTGTTCCCTGCTGAGGTGAGGGAGCCCTGGCAGGGGCTGCCCAGATGGGCTGTGGAGGCTCCTTCTCTGGGGCCATCCCAACCCCAGCTGGATGAGTTCCTGTGTGCCCTGCTCTAGGTGCTGCTGCTCTGGCAGGGGGGTTGCACTGGATGAGCTTTCCAGGTCCCTTCCAGCCCTTCAGATGCTGTGATTCTGGTCATAGTAGTCAATCCATCACACACACTGACATCCCTGGTACTTAAAACAATTGCTCTTCATTTCAGCTACTCTTAGACTCACTCTTCTTACGCAGAACAAAGGCAAAGCAAGAGGCAGCCTCTCCGTTGTGCAGTGCAGGGCACAAGTGCAGGAACGGCCATGAGTGACTAGAAATGACAGCACAGAACTTGATACATAAAATGGAATGAATCATTTGGCTGTGACTCCTAGTTCCTAATTCACTGATCACGACTAAGGGATGCTAATTATTCACTCGCAGGTTGCGACTTGGCTACATCCAACAAAACAGCCACTAACCTTCCCAGCATGGTAGGGATGCAAACCTAACTCTGAAATAAACACTGCAAGCTTTGTGCTCCTGCACAAGGAGCTTATGACACCCAGGGCTTGGCATGAGCCTTGTAGCAGGGCAGTGCCCAAAGGAAGCAGGGGATGTCTTTTCATACCCACCAAGGCCAGATCCTTAACCACGACGGTCACAAAATGCCTCCTCAGTAGCTCTTTGAAGGTTGGTAAAATTGCATTCATCCTGAATTTCTGGTTTCTCTTCATAATGCCTGATCCAGCAAGTTTTTCACGACACCCAAGACAACAGCACTTTTAGCAAGTGAATTCCTTTAACTGACAGCATGAGACCTAACAGCACAGAGCAGTTACTGAGTCACTCCTGTCAGGTGCTCTAAGTGGCCGTTTTTCAGCCAACACACGTGAGTGCTGGGGGATAGTTTTTAACCCATTTTTTTTCACCACTTCTTTTTCTAGCACAAGCATTCCAAACTATTTTTTTTTAAAACAACCAGATTTTTCACAAAATCTTTCTAGAAAGCAAAATACTGTCGAAAACCCTACCCTGCAAACCCAGGTTCTGCTGCTGAATGAACAGTTCCTGGGGCACTCGCTGCCTTCTGGTTTTAACTCATTTTTACAAACAGTTCTGCTGACAGAGGCTCTACGTGGAACTTTGTCTTAGGGACAGAATTTACTATCCTCCAGTAATCTAAAGCTATTCAGTGTTTGTGTTCAGAAACTGTGTGCCAGAGCAGCAGCACCTAGAGCAGGGCACACAGGGACTCATCCAGCTGGGGTTGAATGTCTCCAGAGAAGGAGCCTCCACAGCCCATCTGGACAGCCCCTGCCAGGGCTCCCTCACCTCAACAGGGAACCAATTCCTCAGCCACAGCCTGGCTCCAGCCTCCTGACACTTGGACCCTTGATGGGTTTGTAATAGGAATGAGCTCACTCCTCAGGCTCCTCTTCTCCCAGGTGCAGAGCCCCAGCTCCCTCAGCCTTTCAGCACAACTGTAAGGCACACGATTTAACCATGGACTAAAACATAATCATTTCTGTGGGTAGCGGGCTTTTGTAGCATCAAATCTCTAAGTGCAGGTAGAGCAACATCCCAAGCTTACCTTATTTGCTAAACAATCATCACTTGCACAAAAACACTCACTGTTCCCCTAACAGCCTTCACAGGTGCTTAACACAAGAAGAGGGTCAGTCATACGTCAGTTTCCATAATTCTTTCTCAACACCACGTCAGGTCTGTTGTGGGGATACACTAATGTCAGCAGTGCCTTGCAACCACAGGCTGGCTTTAAATTTCCCCATTTTAATGCTTTGTAACAACACACAAACAGTGAGGGACAAAACACATCAGGCACATTAATGGGCTCCAGTAGATTTGTGTGTGTTACTGATACTTTCCAGAACACCGCTGTGCATCAGAATGAGTCTGTGCTCAGTCATCCAGACCCAGCACACATTAAGTCTCTTATTTAAGGCCTAATTACTGTACCCCCTGTGGTATCATTTCCATCCATTAAGGATGGGTAAAGATGAGGCACTGCACGCTTGGCTCCCACACTGGTGCAGGCTTGCTCAAGATTAACCATCTCTGACAAGATAAAAACGTGTGACCTGCAGAGGCCCTTCAGTGAGGAATAAAAGACACGTCCAAGTTACAGTTCCAGAGGTGAGGCAACAGTGCTCCAAAACTGCTGCAGCTGGCGGTAAAAAGCCCATTTCCCAGCAAGCATGGACATCCACCACACCTAGGCCTTCTCTTGAATGGATTAAGCAAGCTGCAGTATATAAGCACAAATTATTTCCATCTTGTTTTGCCACTGCTCCTCTGAACACACTAAAAAGCACTGGGCAGCCATGCCAAGACCTGACGCGTCCAGAAACCCGCCAGTCGATGCCACAGGAAGGACAGCAAGCCACATACTTATTCCATTCATTATCATAAACCAGCGTCCTGTTCAGATCCTTGCTGTGGTTCAATGTATGATACACAGGAGTGCTGGAAACAGGCTCTAACGTGAGCAGTGGTCATAAAAGGTTCTGTGACTTACAGCAAGAGCAAGTACCCGCTATTATCAGCATCCCTGCGTTAGCAGCTGCCTCTGAAAAGGTGAGAGTCTTTTTTTCCTCTACATATTGAACAGGCCAAATGGGGAATAAGCAAAGGAGTGGCCTTGGCAGGAGGAGGAGTTGATGCTTGAGAGATCCCTAAAGCAGGCCTGAGCTGTGAGAGAGCTTGGCAACGAGGAACAGAAGCAGTGTACAAGTAAAAAGTCTAGAACAAATCGTACGTGTTACTCAGTTTCTGTCCCTTGTTCCAGAAGAAATGAAGCAACTACTGACCAAAAAAAAAATATCATCTCAGAACAAAAATGAAATCATCTCCTGATGAAGTTTCATGGTAACTCTTCAAGAAAGAAGAGTGAGGCACAGTGAGGAGATGAGATGGACTACAGAGTCACCACGGGGTAGCCGAGGAAGCACCACCAAGTTCCAACACACTGTCAGTACTGGGCATAAGCTGATGTCACTTGTGTTCCAAGAGCTCAAATCAAGCCAGCAACAAACTGAAAAGAAAAAGTGAAGCTGTAAGTCTGTGGTGACTCACTGAAATTAGGATGAAGAATGTCCACACAGAAGGAGTCACTGCTGGCATCACAACACAAAGAAAGTTGTATGTTCTTGAAAACAAACTCGCCTGTAATTGCAAAATGGAAAACAAAAACATGGCAAAAACCAGATGGAACTTTTACCAGCACGTTCCTGCAGACTTACTTCAGGATTAATTTGAAGGGAGTCCTACCAGCTTTTGTTTATACTGCTCTGTGCTCCTGAAAGCAAAGCCTGTGTGAGTGCCTCATGGCAAAAAAAAGCAGCATCCACCACCACAGGTTCAGCTGGACAGCCACAGCTGTGCCTCAGAACACGCTTAAGCTGTTGTGACAGTTAGCTGTGACTTGTCTGTAACGTAAGTTTCCATGGCTGAAAAGAGAAGAGACGAATGTCTCTCTGTCTTCTGGCAGTAGATGAAGACACTAACGCAGAAGGAATGGTGAGACCTGTGGGCCGGTGGGACAGCTGAGCACAGTGGTCTTCTCTATGACACAAGAGAACAACCTGACCTCTCCAACTGACACCAGCAATTTCAGCACACAAGGCTAAACCAGCGTTCCTGTAGTGGCCAGCACAGAGCTAAGGAAAGGTCCAGCTCATCCAGACCAGGTCACCTGTCCAAACCCACCAGACTGCACGTGAAGGTGTCACGTTTTGATAGCTAACCTGCAAACCCGAGTAACAATGTAAGCCCATCTTCATCTGTCTGCTTCGCACCGGTTCTGTCACATCTATGTCAAGGGCAGCACCGTAAGAGCAGCGTTCCAAAGAAGGGTTTCTTGCTGAAACCCTTCTCACCTGACAGAGCTACATGAAGCAACTCTGCACGATCTTGCATACACACCTAACTTAACTGATTGCTTGCATTTTAAACCAAGGTACTTACACACTTTTGCAGCACTAGGGCACAATGCTATAACCCACTTCATGCAAGTCAAATCTTGTACATGTCACTGGGACGTGACAGCACTTGCAAGCAGCCAACATCTCTGAGACATCTGCTAGCCAGAGGCCAGACAACAGTGGCACACCCTGGGCATTGACACTGGGTGTTTAATGCCCTATAGCATCTAAGGCAGAGAATGCACCTTCAACAAGTTTGATACAGGGGACAGAGGACGGGCTGACAGACCAAGTGGCTGCATGGCCATCCAGAGGAACATGGTACAGCCTGGAGAAACAGCAGAATGAAAGCTCACGAGGTTCAAAGGGATACACCAAGTCCTGGATTGGGGAGGACTAAACCCACACCCCGGGGGCCAAGTATCTGGAAAGCTGCCCTGCAGAGAAGGACCCAAGTCTGGCCATGAGGCAGCAAGATGTCCTCATGGCAAAGGTAGCCAACAGCCTCCTGGGCTGCAGCAGCAGAACATGGCCAGTTCTGGGCCCCTCTGTTCCAGGACAGGGAGCTGCTGGAGATAATTCAGTGGAAGGCCACCAAGATGATGAAGAGAGTGGAGCATCTCCCTTGTGATGAAAGGCTGAGGGAGCTGGGGCTCTGCAGCTTGGAGGAGCCTGAGGGGTGAGCTCATTCCTGTTACAAACCCATCAAGGGTGGGTGTGAGGAGGCTGGAGCCAGGCTGTGCTCAGGGATGGCCAGTGACAGGACAAGGGGCAANCAGCTCCCTTCCAGCCCTTCAGATGCTGTGATTGTGTGGAGGGATTCTCTCTCCTCTGCTCAGAGCCCTCACCTGAATTACAACACTGGGAAGTAACTGAAGAAAGTAATATCATCTCGATGTCAGGTTTGGAAAAAGCTGCTCTTCAAAAACAGCAAAAAAAAGTTTGTCTGAGGAAGCAAAAGCAGAGCAGATGCAGTGATCCAGGCAATGGTGCAGAACACGAGCGTGTGTGTGTATCTGAGTAGCTGAGGAGGTCCCAAGCTTCCAGAAGCACACAACTTGGGCTCAGAGGCCTCTCCACCAACAGTTTACTGAACTGCGATTGAAATTCTTGAGTGTTTCAAGATACAAAGCATAAAACATCAAGGAAAGAGTCTCAGCAGTCAACCATTACAGAAGCATTTTAGCTGGAAAAGACCTTTAAGATCATTGAGTCCAATCCCTCCCCTCACACTTCCAGGCCCATCACTAAACCAACCCACGTGCCTCAGCACCTCATCTGTGAGTCTCTAAATACCTCCAGGCTGGGGATGCCATTCCTCCACTACTCCCTCCGTTAATGCTCTAACAGCTCTAAAATGTTTTACCAGGTGCCCTCAAAGCTGCATGTCTGCTGTCTTTACCAAATCAAACAGATGTTGCCCCTAAGACGGAGAATAGAGGCAAAAACATTCTTCACGCTGTGAAATCTGCGTGGGCCTGCACAGAAGGACTCAATAAGGAATCACTGTCCCTCATATCTAACAGCAGTTGAAGAAACTTAGCTGAGAGGCGAAGTTGGTGAAGTGAGAGAGCAAAATGACGCCAGGTTCACAATGGGAGCATTGTTCTGAGGACGAGGCTGGTGGCTATCCAAAGCACAAACAGCTGCACTTTACTACTTGGAACCTTCACAGAGGCCCAGAAATTCTTCATTTGCTCAGACTCATATTTAACATTGCTTCTTGCCTGGGAGAGGGCAGACCCTGGGCAGGATGCTCAGCAGCATTCTGCAGCTACTTGTTTTCCCATAACTGGTAATACAGGTGGGGTCTGAGCTTGAAACACCACGTTTACAAGGTAGAAAAACACTGATCAATTACCTCAGTGTGAGCTAATACCAACAACCTTTTTTCTGTGACACGTGAAGAAAATGATGCTTCACGAAAACTTGTGACGTGCCGTGAAAGGGAAGGTATTAGATCACCTCCCTGTAGGATGCAGCGTGGCCCAGCTCAGAGCCACAGAACGGCAGTTTTGCTTTCAGACGTGCAGACTGACTGGGATGTAGACGACTGAGAACCTTGCTCACGTTTTCTTCCAGCTGACTGGGACCTCCAGCACAGGGCTGCTGCCTTCAGCTCCCTCCGTCAGCAAACATGCAGCTCAGTTCATTAGCAGGTTTTTAGATCTGCTCAGAGCTCTAAAGATGGACCAAAGCCTTCAGTAACTGCATCTCTCAGCCAGCTGGGTGCCTAACGTACCTGCCGTAACTGCAGGACGTCACGACACGTGAATTCTCAAGACCTTCCCCACACAAGTGCCTGTTTTACTCAAGCTCACTCCTTGTGCATTAGCAAACATCTGTTTCCTTCCTCTCACGGTGCAGCACTGCCGCTCACACAGCCCATCCCCAAAACCCTGCAATGCACAAAACTACAGCAGAGGGATTTCTGGAGTGCAGCATAACCATAGCTGGAAACGATTTCTGCTAACACTGCTAAGCAGGCGAGGTAGGCTCAGCAAAGTCTGCAACAGTGTGCAGTCTTAAGCAGAGACACAACTGGCTGGCAAACTGTTCATTAACACCGCTTTGTGTGGCAGACACTATGAGCCACTCAAATGCCACAGATCTTTTCTCTCTATCACCACTTCTTCTTTTCTCCTCTTCCCTGATCTACTTACCCTACCTTTTTCCTTTTGCTCAGAGAGACGTGATGATGCTACCTGCGAACCTGTGTAACAATGTAAGCCCATCTTCATCTGTCTGCTTCACGCTGGGCAGCACTGTAAGAGCAGCACTCCACAATACTCTTTGTGAAACCCTTCTCACCTGACAGAGCTACATGAAGTAACTCTGACATCATCACGTGATGCTCCTTCTCTTCCTCACCAACAACAGTTCGGCCTTTTAGTCATACTTTTGGATTTCATTAATTTGTCTACATATGTGCTTTATTGTGAGAAAGCAAATAACCCTCTGAAAATCAAAACACTGCAGGAGTCTTAAGTGCATTAGTGCACTGGGAGGATTTACATTCCCTCCAAGGCTTTCCCAACACCTGCAATATACCCGGAGGACTGCAGCAACTGAGATCCGAACGACCCAAGAGCTCAAGATGCAGCATGTGTGCAACTCTTGCAACCATGCTGAAAGATCAGCAACAGGATAGGGGGAAAAAAAGGTTAAAGATGGACACCACTTTCTCTTAAAACGTTAACTATTGCTTCCTGGTGCTTCCTGAGGAAGGCAGCTGAAAAGTGTGACAGCAAGCTTTCCCTGTGCTCTCTTGGCTGAGATTTGAAAGGGAGAAATCACGGATCAGTTTAGAGACTGTCAGAACGCAGCTGCATTGAAAAACGTGAAGTCTCTTGACTTCTGTGATAACTCAACACAGCCAAAATCAAAGGTTGTAATTTCTTCCTCTTGAAATCGCTAAAAAGTGGAGTTGCTATGTTAATAGAGAATTCAGGAAATAGAATTATTAGTGGTGCATCGCTTCCAAAAGGCAACACGTGTCTATGTCCTGTGTACACACCCATGAGCAAGCACAACAGTGTCCTTTGGACATCTGTCAATACTGATTCTTCTCTCTCCTCTCTCTCTTCCCCTATTTCTGTTAAAAATCTACCGTCTCTCTCCATATAAAGTAATTTTGAAGCACAGAATTCTGCAGCAAAGAACTGTTCCAAGGGTCCAGAAAAGTGCTTGCAGAACACCTGTATTTTCATCCATCCCTCACCATGCATCATGACACGGATGTAATATTCCTTTAATTGCTCGGTACCATTCCTGAGCTCATTTCCTTCAATACGTACACTATGGTACTAATTCCAAAGCAGCAGTTAAATTGCAACAAAACATGACTCAAGGCAAAATACAAGTGCCCAGTTTTCCTTCCCATGGACACATTAATTTCTGCTGTTTCATACTCTCCTTAAACACCCTACAGGCTTGGGCAGGAGCCACTATAAACAGTTCAGACAGGCTGAAGGAGAAGTAATCCCTGCAGTGCTTTGAAATTCACTGTAACTTGACCACATAACACAACATGCTCAAATGACCAGAGATGGTTTTTGAAAGCCACTAAATGTTTATCTGACCCTTTGTGAACTCTTAATAATACTTGGCTGTATGGGCAGACAAACAACCACTACCATTTACACAAGCTGCAGTTCCTACTGAGAGCACAACAGTTATGTCCAGCTGCCAGAATCACAGTGCCTTCACCCCAAAGCTGAATTACCTCCTGGTCTGGACGAGCTGAAGGTGCATGGTTATCAGCAATGTTCTAGAAACCTGCAATTTAATCCAGCCTCAGTGAAAATGTAGGAAGAGGCTTTTGCTTCAACATCATACACTGGAGCTCTTGCAGTATACTGAAAATCCTGTTCCTCCTCCTAAGAGACCTGAGAGCGTCCCACAAATTGCCAGGGATGAAAGGGAGCAGCAGTCACATTAAGCACCTTCTCCAGGCATTCAGTTGCATTACATGGAGACCCATCAACATGTTTATCTTGGACCATGATGCAGTACTTTAGGTATGTGGCTGAATCACAGACTGAGGTCAAACAAAAAAGAACAGTGACAAAGAAAAAAGAATCATGAAAGCACGAGGAGGCAGGGAAATGGGATGGCAGTGGTGGCATCAGATAGAGCACGCTGACATCTATTCAGCAGAACTTTTCCAAAGGCACTAAGCACATTCTTTCATCCCTCTGATCCAGGCACTTGTGCTCAAGAAGTCATTAGATTCGGCAATATTTGATGGAATATTTTGGCTTAAGTGATTTTTTTTCTAACATTAAGGAAAAAAAAATCCCCAAAACATGTTGTAAGAATCCTAAACACCAGGGTGGGCTGGCACAGGAATGCATGATACCTGGCACTTACTGAGGAGAAACGTGGCTGTGTCCTGAGCAGAGAGCAACAGAAAACTACTTCATACTTGAAATGCTGATTTGCAGACAGATAGTCAGCCCTCTTAGTTTCTTCAAATGAACGATCACTTACACCCATACACCTTCAGCCTCTTTTATCCTTGCCAAGACAAAGAACCTTGAGACCTGCTGAACTTTAAAGGCCATCTGATGGTAACAGAAAGGAGAGCCAAGATTTCGCTGACCTACTGGTCTCTCGCATTCCCAGTTCTGAAACAGACTTGCTCATGTGTCTCTAAGAGGAACTTGTTCAGAGATCCTTTTCAACTGGGATTATATTTTGCACAGGAGGAGGACACAGTGTCTTAGTTTATGCTTTGGATTGTTTGATGTGTTATGCTATTACTAGACCATCCCTCAGAGACGTGCTCTTTAGGAGAGTTCACAGAGCCAAGACAAAAAACCCCTCCAAACAATCTGTATTCTTAGCCTAGCTCATACTAAATCACAGGAAACCCAAAACCTCACCGATTTGGATCATTTTGTTTGGTAATATTTTTTTCCCTTCTGATACAACTTGTTTCTGTTGGAATTTAGGAAGTTACAAAAATTTAACTTAGAATTATGTGAATTTCTGTTTAACTCTTCAATAAAAGGTTATTGCTAGTTCACATAAGTCAGTCAGTAATATTTACTGCAAAGCCTTCATGGTTTAAATTTCAGTTGGTAAAAAAAAAAACCCAACTGATAATACAGTCTCTGAGGACGAAAAAAATGAAAGACGTGGGAAAAAACCTTGTGAAGTTAACTTCATGTTGTGTACATTTTTGTCTTAAACCAGCTCCCGGTCTGTTTTGTCTGTATCCTGAAATCCTGCACAGTGAGCTGATGCTCATATATTTAAAATCTGGTTATAACAGAAAGCAACAAGGGCAAGACTCCAGAAGCATTTGCTGCGAATGTTTGGTCAGAAATCCTAATCCCCGTGAAACACAGGAACATAACAAAGGGCCAGAGAGACTCCTCACAGAAATTCATTTGCAGGAGGCTGCATTTGCTGTGGAATGGAACACAACACAAGGGAAACACACACATCAGCTCCATGGAGAATGGAGCTGGCTCTCTCAACTGATGACTCCAAATTCTTTCCTCCCTCCCCTTCCCACATCTGTTTTGGCTGACATTCGACACAACAAGGCCAACTGATGGCACCCACCCAACCCGGCATCGCTGCAACTCACTGCTCAAGACAAAAACAAACCCCAAGAGCACACAGACAGCTCAGCAGCCTGGGGCCAGGAGCGGCAGAGCTGCAGGTGCTGAGGCACAGAGTCGCCCGTGCCCATTCTTCCCATCGCGCTGCTGCTCAGCCGCCTCCTGGGCTGCCGAGCACCTGCTCTCCAGAGAACAGTGTCAGGGCATCGTGTGGTGGGGAACGGAACAGACAAACCACTAACAAACGCCGTTTGTAGCTGATGTTATGACAATCGAGTGTGTTGAAGCCACAGGTCCCACGCGAGCGCCCCGGGCACGGCGTGTTCTGCACCTCACAGCCCAGCATTCCCCACAAGACCCTGTACCGAACTCACCGTCATTTATGAGTCTATGCAGGGAGCACAAGCAATTCTCTGCAGAAACCCTTCTCTATCTGATGTTTCTATTTTCTCCTAAGCTAACAGAAAACTAACCATCAAAAAATAGCACGATGCAATGATAACGCCCCAAGATAAAACCACCAGAAGGCTTACTGTGGAGATGGCAACAGTAAGACACAGCTTTATTTTCAGGTCTCATTGGATATAAAGCAGGTAAGGTTTGTTTTCATGTAAGATGCTTGCATGAGGACAGATGTTGCCAAAAACAACAAGCTATTAAAGAATGGTGATGTCAGACAAAGTCAAAACTATTAAACACACACCTAAGGGGTTACTCTAAAGGTTTCCCATGCCCAGCTAGTGTATCATTACCCACAAAGCCCACATCTGCAAAGAGCAAATATTGTGCTTCCCTTGCTCAGTGAGCATCGGGTATTTGAATACATGGAACAGATCTCAAATAACACCACCACAAATCAAATCCTTTCTGAAAACTCCACTGTTTTTGGCTTCCAGCACCAAATTGCAGATGGTTTTTTTTTGCATTCCATATTCCACGTATCACCAAGCACTGTCAGAAGTCGCTGGTACACAGGCTCAGCACAAAGGGACCGTAACTGTTTGAAAATGTAAATGTGATTTATTATGACATTTTTATGCGCAGAATTGGCTCACAAAAGCATACCTAGGCCCCAGACTACATCCTAACTGATAACCATGTTTTAAACGACTGTTGTAATTCCCAGTATTCCTCCTTTTACTTGCTCTTTTTCTCTGTTGCACACGTGACTGCACATAACCGACTGGAGAGCAAAAATGGCAGCAATGTCAGAAAGAAGGAGAAGCTTATACTAAGAGATGAAAGTCGCCGCAAACTTGGCATCAGATTTGTTTCCTAAAGCTCAGAATCAGAAGATTAGCCCTAAAACAACACGTCTATCTTTGCAGTACTAACTGAACCACAGCAGTAATACAGCTCATCCTGGAACCAGGAGAAAGCCATCAACATGGTTCTGAATGCAAATCAACACAACAAGCAGTATGAACCCCGTTAACATCTCACTGTCAAAGAAACAGCCTTTTTCTGCCTTTCCAGAGGTGCATCGGCCTGAGCAACACAGGAAAATGCAGATAATTTGACCATCTCCTTCAAAACAGTCTTCCTCCCCGATGGTTGCTATGCAAATAGAAGCAACCCTTTACAGAGCACAGATTGTCCTTCCAGATGAACAGCTCTCTCCAGGACGTTTCCTTCACTCAGCAGCATTCACTTGCTGAATCTTTCCCACAGAGAATTACACTCAGAGAAAGCTCAGTTTGCAGCTCGGAGGGATTTTGGGTTTTTCCCTCTTCTGCACAGAGCTGAATGGTGACACGTTAGAGCAGGAGACAAAGCAGACCGTCCGCAGTGTGTCGTCAACACACGAGCAAACCAAAGCAACGTTTTACTTTAAAACGCATGGGAACTCAAATTCATCCCGTGGCTCAGAGCCTGATAATTGCAGCAGGCGACACTGGAGGACCTGCTACCACTTTTGAAGATGTCAGAAATTCCTCTGTGCTCATCTTGTCACCTCACAACACACCGAAACATGCGGTAAGCTGTGAGCTCTCAGACCTGCCGCTGAGCAAACGCACTCTGCAGGCTTTCCCAGCAGCAACCAGCTATAACACAAACCACTGTGCTTTGTTTTGTTTCAGCAAAGCTTATCTGTCCCAAATTGTCCACCTCTGCTTTGTCTCCCCACACCCCATGTGAAAGGATTGTTTGTTTGCTGCTGGGCCTCAGACAGGGCTGTGGCTGAAAGTGCTGCGCTGCAATTACAGCTGGGGATGTCCCACTCGCCAGCAGAGGTGTCTCACAGAAACCCAGAATGGCAGTGGCTGGAAAGGACTTCCAGACATCATCTAGTCCAGCTCCCTTGCTGAAGCAGGTTCGCCCAGATTACGTGTAAAGTAACACTGAACATGGCTAGGATGACCTCCAAGGAGCTGGTCAGAGCAGTTTCTGCTTACCCTGGGCGAGTGATTAAGCTGAAGCTTTTGGTATTCCTGTGGCTAAATAAAGGGACAGAACAGTAAAAGGAAGTTGGAGTGTATTGCTTCAGTCACAGGTCCAATAACTGCTTCATATGGGTCAGGATTTAGCCACATACCTTCAAATCATACAAACCAGCCCAAATCTGATATTGCTGCCTATTGCTTTTTTAACACTTCTTTGTGAAACACGAGCGAGCTGGATCTCCCAGCTCAGGCACAGGCACCTCTGCCATCTCCACTAAACATCTTCAGCTTGATCATGATCAGTTCTCTGCAGTGAGAGAGCCCTACCCCTCTTTTTCTCCTGGCCAGTTTCTCATTTCTCTTTGGCAGGTTTTCTCCCAGCCTGCAGGGAACAGGAGTCCGCTCCTCTGACTCACTCGGCACGGCCCAGAGCGGGTCACACGCAGCTCCCAACACCAGGAAGGCTGGAAGTGAAGTGAGAAAGCTGAGAATGTCACAGACTGCAAACTGTACGCATAAACAAAACATTTCAGAGTTATGCTGTAGCCTGGGTACTGCCTCACACAATCCTGCACCTTACAACGTCCAACAGTGAAACAAACCTTCATGAGACTCTTTGGGGCTACAAACACATCTTGTGGGTTACTGAATCCCAGCAATCTGAATATAGGTGAAGACACTGCTACAGAGCTGCAAGCTGCACCATCAAACGCACGGCAATCGCTTCCCAACAAGCAGAGCTTGCTTGTGTTTATAATTCCCTGTGCTGGCAAGCTCTCCCTGGTAGAGTTTCTAAAAATAACAGAGTGTTAGTAATACAGCAACTACAGCAGCTTCCACTTCCAAACCCTCGGAGAGAGAGCCCGAGCCTCAGCGTGTGCACACTGAAAGAAATTCTGATCAACTTTTTAACAACAAAACTTAGTTCCACCTCCACGGGATCTGAAGCAAATAAATGTCTTGTGGCAACACGACCATGTGAACGTGAAACTGTGCTTGAGGCAGAGTTCAAATAACTCAACAGCACGTGTGCAATTCAAAGTCGTTACAACACCAAGTGCTAAAAGTACTGAAAGTACTAAACGTAGTCCTGCTAAAATGCACAAAAAAAAATTAATTCACTTGAAGTTTTCACTATCCCAGGTGATGGAGGCAAAATGTAACAGGTCTAATTCTTAGCTTTTGTAATCATGCTTTCCATTTTTAAGTAACATAAACAGAATTGTACAATCACAGCATGGTGGGGGTTGGAAGGGACCTTTAGAGCTCATCCAGCCCAACCCCCCTGCAGAAGCAGCTCCCACCTAGATCAGGTCACACAGGAACGTGTCCAGGGGGATCTTGAAGCCCTCCAAGGAAGGAGCCTCCACACCCTCCCTGGGCAGCCTGGGCCAGGGCTCCCTCATTTAAACACTCAAACAGTTTGTCCTGATGTTTCAATGGAACTGTTTGTGTTGCAGCTTCATCCCATCACCCCTTGTCCTGGNCTGGCCCTGCTGCCCACACTCTGCTTGCTGCCCCCAGGCTGCCATTGGCTTCTTGCCCACGAGGCCACGTTGCTGCTCATGGGCAGTTGATGATCAGCCAGCACTGCCAGGTCTGTCTGTGCAGAGCTGCTCTCCAGCAGGTCACCCCCAGCCTGTGCTGGGGCAGGGGGTTGTTCCTCCCCAGCTGCAGGACTCTGCCCTTGCCCTTGTTGAACCTCATGAGATCATAATCCCTTAAATAACTCTGTTATTCCTACATCCTGACATGCAGTGGCTTTTCTTTACAGAATACGGAGTAGAAATAATTTTCAAAGGAGAAAAACATACCAAAATCTTTTACACGAACTGTTTAAACACTCACGTGAGGCAAAGCTTGGGCAGTGGCTCTCTCTGGGAGGACTGTTCTTGGCCTGGTCTTCTTGGGAAGGACTTTCACTATTTGATGAATACTTTCCTTTATCATTTTGCAGTGGCCTGCTTTCAATAATAAAAGCATTTAAAATACCATACTCCAGATTTTTATGCTCGTGTGCATGTCCAGGACTCTGCTGGATGCTGAGTTAATGCTGAGTAAGCAGGCTCCTGTTGCCTTATTTACTGTAAACAGTGACTGTATATTATTCTTTGCCATTAAAACAAACCACCTCCCAACATCTCTTTACACCGTGGGATTAAGAAGAGAAAATTTCACCAAGCAACTGAAAAGAAGGGTAGTCAGGCCATGGACATTTACAGCTGAATCTGTCTTTTAGTGAAGATTAAAGTCCACCGTATAACAAAGTTCCTCTTCTCTAGAACACTTCAAACACAGCCTGGCAACACGAGTCACCCAAGAGGCTATTCCTTCTAACCCCAGCTGAAAGGGAAGATGAGCAAAGGAACAGCTCTGAATTTACAGTGTATTAGACAAGGCAGTACATTCTTCATGTGCACAACTCATCTAATCTGGATCAAATCTCTTCACTGCACGTTCACTCCCAACACACCCAAAAGCCTGGGGAGCTGGCACACAGCAGCCTTGGAAACCTGAGTGGTATTATGGGCCTTTACCTCTAGAACTGGCTTTTCCCCACACAGCCCAGCCTTTTGCTAGGTTTATAACATCAGAGGATTTAGATAGGACGGAGGGGAGGGGTCTTTTCCTCTTAATTTATTCACTCTTTCTGGAGACAGAAACCCAAGGTCGTAGTGCTGAATGTATTAACGTCTTTGTGTGTGTGTAATTGCTGACTTTAGGAAGCTATCAATGCCGTCCCATTAGATTAAACAAACACATGAAAGCACCAGATCTTAGATGAATGCATGCAGTAATACATTTGACAACGAGATTTAATCTGGAAACTGATTAAACAGGTTAGCTTTGGATTTAGAGTAGCTTTTTGAACTACAGGAGTCGCCAAACATGCACACTGCGAGCTTCTTCGTTACTTGGCAGCTCTTCAAGTGGGAAAACAACTGAATGGTTCAAAAAGCAATCGAGACACCGTATCTGCTTTCCTATCTGTAAATTTCTGTGGTACCTACAGCAAAGCTGCTCTGGTTGGCACCTTCAGTGTTAACAGCACATCAGCTTTTCCATGATAAATTGAGGCCCTTATAAAGTCAGCTTTCAAAAGATCACAGTGTACCGAAGGTCAGCGTGCCATCCTTCCAGGCAGGAGCAAATGGCTTATTACTGCTAGTGAAAAGGAGAAAAAAGTGATGTTATTTCCAGCTCTTCTGCTTGCAAGTTTGATTCTGGTTTCTTTGCAAAGAAAGACCGAAAGATGCCGCTTCCAGAGAGAAAAAGAGAAGCACCTAACAATGAAGTCTCAGAAAATTCAGAGTTGTTTCCCAGAGGTCTTTGAGAACGTGTAGCAATGGGGTGAAGACAGTGCTGCCAGTCCCTTATTCTCTGAACACCTGACTGAAAAATACAGATGGATTTCTTCGCTCCACACGCTCGCTTGCGCCGCCCTTGCCACGTGCTGTCTGTCCCCAGCTCACGGGAAAACGGACATGAAGAACCCCAAAGCTGACTGCTCCTCGGTACCTTCCTCCTTGCAGAAACAGCTTCTGCTCTGCATGTGCCTGAAGACAACGGCCAGCCCTTTCCAGGGCACAATCATCTTTTAAGACCAGACGACCAAGGTGATGGAAAGGCTAATGGAGAGAGGGGGCCTGGTGAAGCAAAGGCTTGGAGCTATAACCTGTGGCAGATCCCTGAACAGAAAAGCACGAGAGAAACGGTCATCTCCAGGCACAGACTGTTGTGCTCTGGGAGATACCTGTCTTTCAGTACAATCTAGAGGTAGTTTTTTTTGAGGAGAGAGGAAGGAAGGAGGAAGGAGAACTGCATTTGCCCTTGACAGAAAACGTAACAGGGTTTGAGGGATGGAATTCGTCACCTCTACCTGCAGATGTCAACAAAGCCCTTATCTGCACAGAACAGAGGCTTTCCAGATAGGCATCTGCACTCCTTCTACAGCAAGTGAAGAGACAAGAAATCCATAGCACTATTCATTTGAGCTATTTTAAACATCTAGCTAAGGGCGACATGAATTATGTTCTAGAAATGCCTATTAAAGAGTGCTGAAGTAAGTCTCCAAACTTAGACATGTGCAACATAAAAGATAAAGCTGCTGTGTAGCATTGGTCCCACGTAGCACTGGGAGAGAAAGCAGCCTTTCCAGTGCTGAGCGCTTCCACCCCATGTGCCTGCCAATGTCCACATGTAGGTGAGCTGCACTGAGTCAGCTGTCATTAAGGAGACCTGAGGAAAAAATACTTGCTGCTGATGTAACTTCTGGCCTGTTTTACAAGAAAATTACAGCGAAAGCTAGCAAAACCCAACTGTTAACAATTTGACTTCCCTTTGTTTGAGCCACTTGGGAATGCTGTACCACACTCAGGAGGAACCACGAGCATCACACACCGAATCCCAGCCAGCCTGAACGGTCTGTGCAGGTCATTGCTGCTACATCTGCACACAGGGAGGGACAGAAGGAAAGTCTCGACTGACAAACACGTTTTCACTGAGATCTTTCCATCTGAGACCTCAATGGAGAGACTACTGGTTCATATCTTTCATCTCCCACATGAAAACAGGACAGGCAGACAAACAGTTACATACAAGTTCCTTCAGGAACAGGATTTGTCCCATTTTTGTCTGTTTGGAGCTCTTGGACAATTAGACTCGGTTATGAGATTATAACAGAACCAGTTAAACCCCCTTTTCCAATTCAAAAGCACTACCACTTCCCACAGCAACTCAAGTCCCACAAAAGCATCAGTGTGGGGGCTAGTTCCAGGTAACAAACGATGTGAAATGGTGTGGAGAGTGACCACAGGAGCCAACAAGAGGAGAAAGAGTAAAAGAGAACATTAAGGTCTCTCTGTGGGGGCAGCATTAACTAAGCTGAAAAAAACAAGCTCTGTAAACAGAGGTTAAAAAAAAACCCCTTTTTGTTTTATCTTCAAAGATTTCCATCAGTTTTCCTTGTGAGCAGCATATAAACTACTTGGTGTCCCAAAACCACCTCTAGAGAGACTTTCAGACTTTGCCGTAGTTTACAATGAAACACTGAAGGACTTTTTGAACAAGTCAAGTGCACCAGCTTATGTACCAAAGAAGAAACCAGAACATTCAACCCACAGGTTAATTGCATGTCTCATTTTGCAAATTACACTGGAAAAAGCACAGAACTATGTTATTCTTCCCTTTTCAGTTGCCATTCAGTGGTACGTGCTCTACAAATTAAGGCTTAGCACGGGGTGAGTACAGGCAATTGCTGCTTGTTCGCTGGAGCTGGGGCAAGTGGCAGGGTAGAGCTGCTAGCTAAGAAATTCTTCTTTTCCAACCCACTGGGTTCCAAACAGACTAGAAATCTGAAACAGATGGATAAGGGAAGATGATAATACTGTGGCACAAATGTGGCCTAAAGACACGGCCAAAGGAAGGTGCTCTACACATTCACCACCTTCAAAGGACTGCAAACAAATCTGTCTCAGCTTCTTCTGCTTCTTGCAGCGAAGGCTTAGCTGGCTCACGACAAGACAGGAGTTACCACCCACCCACCCACACAAAACTACCTCCAATGAAGAGAAGAGTGATGAGCAGTGCTGAGGGAGGGCTGACTCCTGAGACAATGATAGACAGAAACACAAAGACAGCAGAGTAGCACTAAAGCAGACACTTGCTACTGAAAACTGTGACTGGTGGGACTGTCCCATAGAACATACAAAAGCACCACGCTGGTCACCCCTTGAATCATCATTCTTTTTTATTTGAACATACTATATTTTATCCAATGTGTAAAAATTAATAAACCTTTATTTCCCCCATTTCTTCCCTTCCTCGACCACCCTGACCACTAATAAAACCCCTATCACAATGCTTCCATGTTATAGAACCACAGCATGGTGGGGCTGGAAGGGACCTTTGGAGATCATCCAGCCCAAGCCCCTGCAGAAGCAGCTCCCACCTAGGTCAGGTCACAAGACTGTCATAGACTACAAACATCTTGGAGCATGGCATGTCAAGGGCTTTTGATCAAAACCAGGAGAACAGTAAACACCAGTCCATAGGACAAGTTAAATGACGTTCCTTCTCCTTTTATTTGATGACGCATGTCACAGCGTGCCACGACCACGTCCCTTTCCTGGCTGAGTGCTGTCAGGATACCCAGCTGACGGGTCAGCTACACACACCTTTCTCCATGGAGAATTTGTATGCATGCCTGAAGACAAGTTCCTATACATTTGACATTAATCCCCAGCCCAACTACGCTGGAGATATCGGAGCAGAGTTTCACTGTGCAAGGAAGATGTGTAGAAGAGCTGAATTCCTTAGATATACATTTCCAACCCTAGACAAGAGCAGAAACGTGCATCTCCTGCAGGCACAATTTAACATTACCAATTGTTTCAATAACATTGCTGATCACTAGAAAACTTTCACCAGCAGTTCCTCTAAATCCATCAGCAGTCCCATTGACCTGATTTCCCTCAGGTCAAACCCGCTGATCAGTAACATCCAATACGATTAAACAGATTCAAACCACAGCTCTCCTGGTGCGATACAGAAGGGGATGGCTCAAGGTTTTAGACTTGCCTAGTAGAGGCAATTTCCTGAGTGTGTTACAATCTGCTCTTTGCAAAGTTTTGTCCTCGTAGATATCTATTCCAAATCAAAGGGGGTCAGTAAGGTAAGGGGTTACTAGCAGCCCCTTTATGCTGAAAAGGCACCACAAGCCAACAAAAAATGTCAAGCGTGCAACAAAAGAAGTGAGAGGAGCATTCACCCTCTCTACAAACAACTGTCAGAGTCCACTGTGCTATGTCACAAGACAACAATACAGTAAAATACATTATTCTCTGATTCCGAGCAAGAGTGAAAGGTTTTCCCCATCCGCATTGCAGCCATTATTCCTCATCAAGCACAAAGCTCACCACTGACACATCTGGAGGCCACTGATCCACTGACAGGGACAGGACTCCAACGGAAGCATTTCCATTGGAACAACTGAACCAGTGTCCCTTTCCCCACCAAAATGCAGGGCATCAACTAAGTTCTGAAAGACCCACACCAAAGGGCAGCGCAAGGCAGGGAAGAGGATGGCTCAGCCTTTGGGAGAGGCAGCAGGAGACAAGCAGCAGAGCTGACTGCTCACTGTCATCCACGTTCTGCAGGTGGCTGTTTCACACACTTCCCGTAGAGTCCCCACCGAAGCCATCATGTGCCCTGCACGAGCCGCCCAGCCCTGATTCCTCCTTCACAGAAAGGCCGTTTTGACAAAGGTGGTGTCTCAGGTAGAGTTCAGGCAATCAGCTGCTCCTTTGCCATGTGGCACCAGCCTGAACGAGGCACACGTGTTGGATGCCCACATTCAAGTCGTCTGGGAACCACACAACATGGAAAAGACCTTGAAGGTCCCAGAGTCCAACCCCTCACACTGCCAGGCCCATCACTGAACCAAAACCACATCCCTCAGCACCTCATCTGTGAGGTTTTTTTAAGCATCTCCAGGGATGGGGACTCCAACACCTCCCTGGGCACCGTTCCAGTGCTTAATAACCCTCTCAGCTGAAAAGTTCTTTGTAATGTCCAATCTAAACCTCCCCTGGGGCAACTTGAACCAACTTCCTTCTGTTCTATTATTCGTTGCTGGAGAGATCACCCTCCACCCCACTGCAACTCCCTTTCGGGTACCGAACAGCACAACAGCAGTGCTTCACAACAGGATTTTTTTCTAAGATGGTTTCTGCAGAAGGAAAATAAGAGCTGAGCTGTGAGAAGGGCAGAGCCGGGAGCTGCCACTTCTGTCTGACAACCAAACACAGCCCAGCGCTACCACCACGGCCCCGTTTCGTCAGGGCGCTTTGTGTCCTCAGCACAACAAAGGTGCCTTTGTCAGCTCTCTAAACCAGTTGTCCAGCACACGACATTATTGAAGTGTTTTTCCCACAAATGCAGCTATTGACAGACCCCCGGGCCGCGGACGCCGCGTGTGTCACATGTCACGGTGTACCCAACACCCCTGGCAGCAGCCTGGTGCCTGTGTTGTGTGTGTCACAGCAGTCCGAAGGAACCCAAATCAGCTTTGTCGCAGTTGGGAGTTAAGCGTTCGCACTGCACTTGATATTTTACAAGGACTGGTAATGAAACACATCCTGGTCGCCCAAAAAAACGCTTCTGTCTCGAACAGAAGACATTTGAAGGGTCGTAAACACTTGGTAGCAGCAGGACTGCAGACGCCCGCTCGAATGCTTTCACTCCAGATAAATGCGGCTGTGGCAGCTGCTCCTTACAGCCCCGGGGCCCGTGCCCGGTATCACTCAAATACACACAAACTCGTTTAGCTGGAAGAGCCTAGAATTATCCTTTGTTTTTTTTTTTCAAGCAAAACGAAGGCAACTTTCCCCCTCAGCTTAACAAACTTCCCAGGCACGCTCGTAAGCCCAACAAAGAAACAAACTGATGCGGGAGAGGTTGTGAGCGGCACCTGAAGAAGGTTTTATCAAGCAGGGAAAATAAAGCAAAGCTTTCACCAAAACGCTTTCATTCCCCACCGGGATTCCTACAGCACCTCTACCCGCAGTGCTTCCAGGCGTGCTGCAGAGACACAGAGTTGTCAGACTGGGTTAACCCGTTAACTTTCTGCAGCACAGAGCGCAGGCGGCGTTTGGACTGAGTGCCTCTGGGGCTGCCACGCTTCGTGGCTGAACGAGCCAGTTCCACGTGGCAACTGAGACCAGGAGCGCGTGGGAGCAGGTGTCACGGTTCTCCCATGGGAACAATGAAACGTGTCTTCAGCGTGTGTCTTATCAGCGAAGATCAAAGGGGTGACTTTGGGGGGTAGGTCCTTTAGGAGAGTGACAAGTACGGCAGAGACACGGTGGCACATCTCCCTGTAAAGCTCTGATGCCTCTGTGCTGGGTTTGACTGGCCACAGAGACCCTCCGCGGTGTGGGGAAGGGGACATGTGATAACCAAGAGGGAAGGGAAAGGGAGACAGACTGTTTTCCATCTAATTTTTAGCACGAGGCTGAGATTCGTTTTCGTATGAGAGCACTTCACACTCTGCACTGCATACATGAAAGCCAAATGAAGAAGAAAACCAGGGAAGCTTCTGCTTTGCAGATTTCCCTACTGAGACGTTCTCAGGCTGGCACGAAAGCTTCTGCTCACAGCCTAACGAAGCTGCCAGCCTGTAGAGCCCATAAAAACACAAACCTTTGTGATTTTCTACTCGTACCGTCTACTGAAGAGCTAAAGCGAAGGTTATACTGGAGTAACTACCAGCTTCTCTGGGGGAAAGCTGCAGAGTCATCACATGGCCCCGCTGCAGCGAGCAGCTGTCCTTCTGTGCTACATTTACTGACCGAAAGTGCAGCAGAATCAGAACGTACAAGTAACCAAGGCCGAAATCCCTCCCAGTGAATCTCTTTTCACAGCTGGAGAGAGTGCTTAACTATTCTATATACAGCATCACCGGCTTAGGAACTCAAGTGGGCAGTGTTAAATTGCACAGGAAAGCAATTTAAGCAAATGACTAAACCCTCCGGTTTCATTCCTACTTTGGTCTTTTAAAAAGTGGTTTAAAAGCACAGAACACCGATCCCTCTCCCGTTGACGAGGGCAAAACTACAAGATTGATTTGGTCATCTTGAACCAAAACCAGGGCAAACAAGCAACAAGACAGTTTGCCAAGCTTTGCCAGGCCCCTCGTGCAGTTGTTTGATCGCGACTGGTGGCACACAAACAACGGGACACGTTTTCCCTTTTCAGAAGGGGAAAAAAAAAAACCCCACTGAAAGAAGGACTTTCTCTTTTCCTCCCGACTCCCTGGCACCTGATCTACGCCAGTATCCTGGTTGTAATTATCCTGACGGTCTCAGTCCCTACTGCAGCACAGCACACGACTTAAACTGAAGCTGAGGCACACACACGGGCCGGGTAATACCTCAGCGCCCAGGTATTTGCTTTTCAAAACAGAGAGCACCAAGGGTTAGTTCTTCAGGCAGCAAGGCCTCGGCCAGCCAAATTAACACAAACACTCGCTTTGCCATGTGAATGTTCCAGTTTTCAACAGTCTTTCCATCTGAGGTAACACCGCATTAAGAAACGTGTGACATTAGGATCTCAAAATATTACAGTGGATGTGATCATAACTGAGAGCAAAGTTACAGTAGCTTAGAAATAGAGATGATTCGTGGCTTGCCGCAGAGAAACGCAGAATATTCTAGCACTAGCAGTGGAAGAGCTTCAGCTGCCCCAGGACTAGAAGCCTTTGTCTGGCAATTCTGTGTTTCACTAGCACAGCACACTCAGGACCATACTTACTGCGGCGCTGGCTGTCGTAGGGCCAGGGGTACCACGACCCTCTTTACCAACAGCCTGATTTTGTTCTTCAGGACCGCGGGTGACAAGAATCCTGAAGTGCTGCTGCCTCGTGTTTTGATCTGGTCTGATTTTAAACAAGCACCCCTGCCCTTGAGGAATCCGCTCTACTGAGTTGCTTCCAGATACTTCTGACCCGTTCCGGCCACTTCCGTGCGGTTCTGGATTCGACCCGTCATCTGTGGGGCTGTTTTCTCCCGTGGGTGGCTGGACAGGGTAGGAAGTACTCCTCTCTAGCCGTATCCGAGGGTACCTGACCAACCTGTCCCCTTTCGTTCCCGTAAAGCCGAAGTTATACTCGCCCCCGGCACTCGTCCCGCTCGTCTGCGGCTGCTGTAACTGGAGAACAAAGAACTTTTTCCCTGAACTCGCTGACAGATCAGGAACATGCTGCAAAGACCAGCGCCGGGGTTCAGGGCTGGGAGCATTATTCTGAGCCTCGCTACCAAAAGGCAGCAGAGTCACCTGAGGCGCGTCCGCGCTTGAGGCCCGATGCTGAATCCTCACGCCACTTATGTTTAAACCCGAAGCTGCTTCACTCGCCTCATCCTCCGGAGTCGTTGCTGAAGCACCCTCGCTCTGGTTGCCAGAGGGAATAGTACAGAACACTCTATGATTGCAGCAAACGGTTCCGTTAATCTGTTGCCCCGACTCCTCGGTCAGCCTGGATGGACAATCTTCGGCAGTCACGTCCGGACTGCTCGGAGAAGAATAGTTATCAACGGGGGACGCAAAATGCTCCCTGGAGCCCGAGACTTTACAAGGAGGAGTCTCCTCGGGAGATTCCAGGGTTGTGCACCCGTCCGTGCAACCGTTTGCGGACTTGCACTGAAGGGAGATCTGCATGGAGGAGCTTCTGGTGGGACGCGCATCGATCCTGCTCAGCAGCTGGGGAATAAACATGGATGTGCTCCTCTTCAGGGAGCCCACCTCTTGCAGATCGCCGCTGCCGTAATCCACCCCGTGCCGGGACAAGGCGTGAGGGCTGCTTCTTCTCGGCAGAGTGTGGAATGCCATGAAAAAGTCATCTTCTCTCTCCCGGTCGAGGATCTCTGATTCGGGGGCTGTGTTGCTTCGCCCAGAGCCAAAATGAAACCGCAGCCGATGGGCCATGGTTTTACAGAGAGGAGAAAAGGAGAGGGAGAACAGCAACAATTCAGGCACTGCCAGGAGTTAAAAACCAAAGACATAAACTCCGAGAAAAAGTGTCCCATCTGCCAAACTGTTAGTGCTGCAGCCCTGATAGCGACAGATAGCAGAAATAGCCCAAGTGGCAAGCAGCATTCCAGGCATGATTGGGTAAGAGCAATCAGCGCTCCTGCAAACAGTGACATAGGGTAGGATGGTGGCAGTCACGTGGGCCCGTTCCCCCTCTCCAATGTGAGCTACCGAGGGGTTTGTTTGTTCGGTTTGGGTTTGTGTGGGTTTTTTTTTTTTTAATGCCAGCAAGAGCCTGAAACGGCACCTTCACAGCTGCTCCTTTTCCATCAGAGAGGAGCGGCCCCAGCGGGAGAGCTCTCGCAGCTGACTGAGGCAGCGCACACACTCGCCACTGCCATAAATCTAAACCACATCACAAGGCACGTTCGTGTAAAGCTCACACACACACACACACACACACACACACACACACACACAGAGAGGTTTAACTACAAACCCGCTCCGAGTCAGGGTTAAAAGTTTTGAGACGACTCCACATGCAAATCAGAGAAGTTCCCCCCAAGCTCCTGCCTTTGGTGTGTGTTACAGCACCAGGCTGCCATGGCAGAACACGAGTAAATATAGCACGGTTATGCTTTCAATTTCAACTGTGCTCGTAACGGGATTAAGCAACAAACCCCTTGCCTTTAAAAAGCCACAACGTTCACACATTGTCTCTACGAACACAACACAACCTACACCACCCTGCCCGGTCCCTTTCCACCGTTACAAACCACAGCAAAGCCACTGTGCATATGGCGAAGATTTCTCACACAATAAAAACAGCAGAAACGGTCAAGACGGCGGGAGACAAAGCTGCTCTGTCAGCTTGAGCAGGCAGCAAAGACGAGGGGAGACCAGAGGCGGGTGCTGCCTGCCGCTTCATACCGACTCGCCTCACACGCCGTGCAGAGAGAGGCTCTGCCCATTGCTGGCCGGCCTCCAGTGGGAAAGTTAGCAATGTTGCCACGAGTGTCATTGCCAGCATGGAACTCAGCTATGCTCTCTGAGAGCCAAAAACAGCAGAGGAAGAACAGGCAGGAGACACCAAACCGTAAAACCAAACGCCCTACATCGTCCCAGTTGCAACGCAGGAGCTCAGTGGTCGGGGGACGCTCGTGTCTGAAGTGTTCGCAGCAGCGCTCGCTAGCACACACTGGACGAGGAATTCTGTTAGGCAGGGAGTGTAGCTTGGTTTCAGTCCATGGGCATTTGCAGGGGAACTAAAAAGCCTAAGTTTTGTCAGCAGCTCTGACATGAGGAGGTGGAGGGTGAATACCCGACCCAGACGTTGCGATCGCTGTCAGGAAGCGGCTTGTTGTCAACTGACAGAAAATGACCAACTGCAAGAGAGATGGAAGCTTCACATGATAGCAGTGCCAGCAGCCAGCACAATCCTCTTTTGTTTGAAGCAGACTGTGAGCCAACAAGAAGGAAAACATGAGCAGCTTCCACACAGCAGCAGCCCTGTGGGCTGCGTCCTGCACGCATAGGTGCTGATATCATTCCATCTCTCTCAGACGAAGCGCATTATCCACACACCGCCTCTCCTTGCACCAGAGATGAGGTGTGCATCGTGTATTGTCTATTTGATGGAGGGATGGAAAGGAAAGGACACTCTGCAAAGACAGAAAGTCCTTGGATAACTTAGGAATATGAAGAAGTAATTGGGATCACCCC
>WBNH01011951.1:116060-170415 GCA_013401255.1 Urocolius indicus | reverse complement strand
TAGATATTTGTATCTATTAATAACAATGAGGTGACCAACTCAACCTCTCAGCAACCAACACTACATGCTACATCTTCTACGCATGGAGAAGACTCAAGAGCTTTTCTCAACCATTTGAAAGAACCATGAGTAGTTATAGAAAACAGAAAGGTAAAAAAATACCTTATGAAGAAGGAAGCTGCAGCTGAGGTACCTGCTGAGACCCCGGCTGGAGCAACCATGCTCTGGGAGGCTGCCGAGCCAGTTCCTGTGGGGTCAGAGCTGTTCTGCCCCGAGCTGATCTGCACATTGGGACCATCTCGGCCACTTTCTGGTGTCGTTTCTGCCTGGAAAAAAAAACAACAAACAAACCAAAAATAAAAACATAGGTACAGGTTAATACACTTGCTGAATGGCCACGACAGGGAAAAATCTCATGCAGCACTGCCAAAAAGTGTCTTTGCAAGGGTGAAGGCGAAGGTCAGCAGCAGCTGAGGAGCGATACAGCTCGACAAGCATACAGCAGTAGGTCATGCAACAGAGGAGGTAAAAACCATGATCACAGCAGATGAGCAGAAAAACAGAGATCTTTTGTGATGGGTAATGCACAGTTAAATAGTTTGACAGGCATGAAGAAATGGAAAACGATAAGCAGAACCCTTTTGTTTTACAGTGTTATTTGGGAGCTGGCAGAACTGTTTATCTGGTTCAGTTATAACTGTCAGGAATTATTTCTCAGTGGCACATCATCTACAAGACCTATCTGTTTAAGAGGAACTAACCAAACGGTCACATTTGTTACTTGTTTCCACACGAATAACTCCAAGAACTAAATTTCTAGAAATTGATTTTTTTTGAAAGCATATATATGACCCTGCTTTGCAGCATTATTTATCTTAGCAGCACAAGTGTATGCCTTGTGTTTTTTTCCTCCTGAAAACTTTCCCGTGGAAGAACAGGAACGACTGGAGATGCATCTTCTCCAGCCTAACACATCTGCGATATCCAAGGCAGAGTTTGAAGGGGGGCGATTGTTTTGAGACTTTGTCAAAAAACCTGTTTTGTGAAATCCTCTCATACCAATATCTTCAAGTTTAGGCCACCAACTCTTTCAGTACCAAGTTCAATTAAGCCCCATCAGTCAAGTTTTCATTGACGGTGCTGGGAAGGTGTCCTTTTCGGAAGAACCTGCTCTCTGTCTAGGAGTACTGAAGATTTAATTAAAGGCAACACCACAATAAGTATTTGTCAAAAGAGTTAATTGCTTCATACACGATAATATATGATGTTTCTGTCATCTGAAATACTACTTTGACATTTCCAACTAATTAGCTAAAATAAATTCCAGAAAAGGAGACAGCCTTGTTATGAAGCACAAACGCAATTAAAGTACTTCCTGGGATGCCACCAAATTTTAGATTCTGTGCTGCCATAGATCATGTTTTACAACTACAGATAGGCAGACATGGTAATAGAGCCTTCCCAGTTACAGACACACCCTCAATTTTCTCATACACTGACAACCCAAACAGAGGGGGTTTTTTTCTCATGAGAACTAAAACAACCTGGTTATTAGGTATCGAGTAAAAGAAAACTCTGCCAACCAAGTAGTGCTCAACTGGTGCATGAAAGGCTGTCTGGAGTTTCATCTGGATTCATTCCCATAGGCTGAATTCTGAATTCCCAGTTCCCAGCACAGTCAACAAGAAGGAAGCGCACACATCTCTTTTGAAGGCCTGCTTTTTAAAGATTAATACTATTATCAGTATTACGGAGTGGCTGACTAATGCTTTGCCATAGACCGCTACACAAAAAGGTACTTAAAGAGTTCAACTAAGAAATCTGAAGCTGAGACACAGAAGAATATTCACACAGATTAACTTAATCCTAGTAAAGCTACTCATGCTAGAAGCCAAATCATAAACTTTACATAACCCTCTGCAAAACCCCTCACTTTGTATTACAGAAGTGTCATGAGATCAGGTTTCTTAGCAATGCAGGCAGAAAGGCAGAGACTAAGCACTGCTAGAGACCAAGACTGGCACAACAAAATAGTATGGTAGGAACACAGGCATAAAAAAGGGGGGTCTGTCTATCCCATCCACAGTCTACAGGCAGTGAGAGCCAGAAACAAAGATTCTTAGAAAAGGATCAGACCTGCTCAGTGGCTAACTGCTTAAAACTAAGTGATGGAATAACAAGGACCTTGAGGTGATCGATAAAGTAGGTACTTATTCATTAATGAACTGAAGCAATATATGTGTAGTTTTGATCTATACAAGTTACAGAAAGTATATCACAGGGAGAAAAAACATGCAGACTGGGAAAAATTCAGTGTGACATCTGAACTTCTGAGTTTCGTGAACTGACACAAAGCACTAGTAATAAATGGATCTTACCATGGGCTTAACAATTTAGAGACTTAAGACATCTACACCAGAAACCCTGGAGCCAGTACATGGGACTTACAAACTGGCATATCAGGAGAATGCCACACACACAGTAGATGGTGGCATGATGGCTAGCAAGAGAAAGAAACCCAATCGGCAATCACTGGCAGGTTAACATTAGTGTTTCAATAGTCCCCTACATTCTGGCAGGAAGGCCACCATAATCTTCTGTCACGTGAGCTGTTATCTCAGACTATGAATCCCAGGGTCCAGATGAATTCCCAAGGTATTCTTTCCATTCATTTTCAACAGGGACTACATTAGACAATAGGGCTTTGAAACAAAGAAAATCGTGTTTAAGTGAAGTTTTGAAAAAAGAGGACAGAAGCAGCAATGTGTTTCTCACCAATCACACATTAATAAATGCAGAATCTAAACAACATCACCATATCTAAAGATAAATATGAAATCTGCAGAGTTGCATGAAACTTCAGTGCATTTTTCAGCAAAGAGTAACAAATCTGTAAGAACTGACAGATCAATTCCTGTAACAGCTATTCACACTGAACGAAAACATGAGCAATGTATAGCACACGTTCCTTTTTCATCACTCTTTTATTTCTATGAGAACTTAGAAGCCTACATTTCTAAGAGACCAATTGTGGATGCATCAGGCACCTAACTGGAAATAACGAAATCAAACCTGATGTTTCAGATACCAGATGGTTAATAAAGCTTTCAAAATCAACATTTGCAAGCTGGATGTCTCTAAATTGCTATTTCCACTTGAGACATTTTTGAAAACTCGAAATGTATTTTCTGAGTAAATTTGGAGGGTTTATCCTCAGTTCTGTGTGTGCATGAAAGAAGGATGAGGGAAAGCCAAGGAGAAGGCATTGATTCTTTTCAAGGTGGAAAAAGTGAGGTAAGATGCAAAATAAAATCATCTGAAGACTAGTACAGAAGACAACCTGCATCTTTTTCATTAAGTCTTCAATTACTGGATTGTTAAACATCAGTTTTTCTGCATGGTGAAAAGTGGTAAAAGCACAAAACAAGTTCTTTCAAGTTTAAGATTCAATTCAAGGACTGTTTGCACCATCCAAAGTGACAGGATTTTGCAGCACAACCATATTCTGCTCTCCCAGAGACAGCTACACCTCTCCACTGAAGAGGGCAGCTCAGGTATGAGGAAATTTGTCAGGTCCAAGTCATTTGCCCTGAGGCAGGAAAACTGAAGACAATTACTGGGACCCTCCTGGGCACTCCAGTCTGTCACATCGTGGCTTCATGTGTGGCTTACAGATGCTGAAGGGGTATGAATAAGAGACAGGGCCTTTGTTTCTGAACTAGATGCAGGCATTACTTTTGTGGGCTTCTCTCATCTCAATCCATGCTCTTCTGTGGACTGTGTTCCAGAATATATAATTCCTTAGAGGAATGGAAGCCACTTTGCATTACTTTCTTAAGCACCTAAGTCTGCACAGAGAGAAGACTTCAGTCTGCAGCTAAGAGGGAATTGGGCTTCACCATTTCATAAATATTCATAAATCACTCATGAACAAACATGGAAATCACAACCTTGTCACTATGAAGTGTTACTGACTGCATTGAATATTTAAAGTGTTATAAGGCCTCTACTTCCAGAGACTAATATTTGTTTTCATTACTTTAAGAAAAGGCTGGCCAGGCAGAAGTCACTAACCCTCTGGAAACCAGCTAATTTTCAAAGGAAGGATTTCCAAACTACTCTACAAGACTCCTTCCCACTACCCTCTCTGAAGCCAGGTGAAAACTGGTACCAGTAAGAACACAGCAGGGACAATGCTTGAAAATCTCCCATCACTCATTTTGAACATGCAGGAATGACCAATGTCTCGGTGCTTCATACTGGTCATGGTCAGGAGGGTTTTGGCACCAGGTCCCAGCACCTGTGCTGAGGGGACAGGAGCATAGCTACACATGTTGCCTTTTGGCTGGCAGCATTCACACACAGAGATAAGACTGGCAGGGCCACAACAAGCAATGACAGCAGGAATTGTTCCCAGTTAGGACAGCTAAAAGGCTGGGGGAAAGGGCAGGAAGAGACAGAGGCGACCTGACATCCTCAGAGTGTGGAGATGCGCTGGACAGAGCAGGGGCATACCCTACCTCATCCCTGATTCCCAGCACACAGGTTCCCTGCCGTGACCAGATGGCAGGAAACATCTGCCCAGGTTTAAACAAGTCAGACTAGTCCAAAATTACACTGTAGAGAAATTGGCCATAGATTAAATTTTCAGGTAACACAGTACGCTGTCAGCCCTTTACCATTTGAAGAACAATTAAAACCTCAATTAAATCTTTAAAAGTTTGAAGTGCAATGCCAAGAACTAAGTCATAATGTTTCCAGTTTCCTGAATATTTCCATTCTTTGGACATTGACATCTGTCCAGGAATCTGAAGAAGTGGCAGCATCTAGCTTGGCTATGTAACACATGCAAAATTTCTGCCTGGTGTCAAGCAAGAAAACACGTGGGAATATTAAAATCTACAGAAAAACAGATCAATCCTGAGATAGTATTGTCATGGTGAAAGAATACCAGCATGTTGCAGAGAGTTACAAGAGAAAGACATCAGATATGATGCTTAAATGTAAGTATCAAGGAAAGAAGAAAGAGCGAAAGGAAGAAAGTAACAAAGAAGTGTCGAGTCTGACACACAGCTGTGTAATCAGAGTCACAGCTCAATACAATTCACTTCATTTCAAAAAACTGGCCCCATAATGAAGGCACTCAAGAAGGCTTCAACGGTGAACTGCAGTTGAAGCTGTAGTAAGATCAAGCCAGAGTCTACACTGGGGGTATGTTTTTTCTCTTTTGTTTCACTCCTTTCAAACTAACAGGCAAACAGACAGAATTTTGAGTATTTTCCCCTTTCACACTAAAAGGCCACAGCCAATTAAACTGTAAAAACTGCTTGACCTAATGATTTTGCAATGTGTTAAATCTACTGTTTGCGTGAGATAAAACAATAATTTTCCCCCTAAATGATTCATACTACCATTAACTGGAACAAATGTGACACAAATCTCTTTCTGGATAACACTTCTACTATAAACCCTTCTTTCCTGTAGGCATGCATAAGTCCTGCATACGTCTATGTGAAACATCTCCTCCTGACTGAGAAGCATTACATAAAGTTCACAGTGAAGTATATGTCAGGTGGAGGTGAAACGTGTTCTGGATTGCCATTTAACAATGTTCCTACCAGGGCTTATTATAAAATAACTGAGGCATTTTGTAACTACAATACACTGCTGTAGTCATTTTATAACATGCAGCTGCATTGTGGTAACAAGAATGCCTAAACCTGCAGTTTCAGACTTTTTTGTGCATTTCATGTTCAATGTAAACCAAATGCATAGCATAATATGCCTCCTCCCAAAATAGGTTTTCAGCTACAGAGTTGCTGATGTCTGGCTTGTCATTGATCTATGAAGATGAGGCAGAAGGAGAAAAATCACAAAGTAAAACTAAACAGAAATGGGAGGGCCCATCTGCTGTCACAGAGTGGAAAGTACTGTAGGAAATTCAGAGGCAACCTTGGGGCCCTTACTTTTTGGATTAATGTCTGAATTAGTAAGACAGGTTAAGCACTTAGATATCCATCACCAAAAAACACTATCAGTCTGTGCTTCATGCACAGAAAGGACCTCATCCTTCAATGGCAGGGCACATGCACCCAGTTGCATCCAGAGCTGCTGTCCTTGACACAAAACAAGGATGGAGAAGCAGCAGTTTGTTCCCTGCTAACCAGAGGCTCTTCATCTCAATTTGAACCAAATCTCTCCTAAACCATGCTCCTTGGCCCCTGAGAAATTTATTAAGGATCTGGGCAGGCCTCCTTGTTCTATGAAACATCCATTTTTTCCTCAGCCTGCCCACATTCTCAGGCTGGAAATTGTCTGCAGCCAGGGCTCTGGTAGCCCAAAGATGCTACTAGACAGTGATGGACCATTCTGTCTACCAGAGGAAAAGGGGAAGTCACTAATGCAAAAATTAAACTAGTTAACTCCTGGCTAAGAGGTTGGCACTGGCAAGAAGGCTTCAGTTTTTATGACAGTGGAACCTTCTTTGGTGACTGTAATTTGATAGGGTAGGAAGGAATACATCTCTCTCACAAGGGCACTGGGATACTTGGTAATAGGCTGGCCAACTTGATCAAAAGGATTTTAACTGAAGGATATGGGGGTGGGAGGAGAAATAGCAAAGAACGAGCCATCTCATCTAACAGGGAATCAGGGCAAGGCAGGAAATGCAATGATGAGTGCTCCTCAGCGACACACCAAGATGAGATGCAGAAGGCTGACCACCCTGAGGGAGTCTGAAATCAGGGAGCATCCTCTTGCATCCATCCAGGGAAGCCTGTGTGTTTGAGTAAGCCCCTGCTCTGCCTCTATACCAACACACACGGTCTGGGGAATAAGCAGGAGGAGCTGGAGATGTGGGTGCAGATGCAGGGCTACGATCTCCTTGTGGTCACAGAGACATGGTGGGACAGCTGCCATGACTGGAGCACAGCCATGGCGGGCTATGGATTGTTAGGAAAGAAAAGCTAACAAGGTGAGGATGTGGAGTTGCTCTCTACATGAGGGAGCAGTGGGAGTGCACTGAGCTCTGCCTGGGGGGGGGTAAGGGGTGGGTTGAATGCCCCCAGCCACACAAACTTCATTCTCCTATCTACACTTGTAAACCTACCACCTGGAATGTCAGGAGAACGTGGAAAAAGGCTATGAAGGAGGACATGGATCCTGCTGCACATAAACACTCACAAACTGGGACTTTTCACATACAGTGGATTTAAAACAGGCAGGCTAGAGGAACTGTTCTAGTGCCTCCGGGCAAGCATCAGAAAGTGTTGCCCAGAGCCCTCCCTATTGACATGTATTATAACAGTTACAGCTTCCAAGGCCAAAAAACACAGCTCAGGGTGTTTTAATTTACCATTGTGGTCAAAATTAAAAATGAACTGTTTATTCAAGTGGACAAATACACAGTTGAACCCCTGCTTTTTGTCAGAGGTTGATATGAGGAAGTCAAGGAGTTCATTAACAAGGTCATAATAATGCAAATTTCTGTCAGTTTAGGACTGGTTTCCTACAAAAGACAAATGCTTTTTTTCCATTAGGACTGTCTTCCACAAGCCAGATTCATCTCTAGCAGCAGGAAAACACAGAACACGTACAAACTTGGCATCAAGAGAACTTGTGTCACTTTCCTGACACCACAACAGAATTCTCAATGACTTCAGACAACTCAAAACCTCACTGTGCCTTGATTATTCTTTACTCAGCAAAATTAAATAACCATGTTCCAAAGAATTACAGGTCTTCCAATTTTATTATGATCATTATATTGTTATGATTGACATATAATGTCAGCAAATAAAGGCAAAGGTGGACAGAGACTGTCATACCTAATTTCTATTTCAATCATGCTTGAACTGCTTCTATATTAGATGTAACTAAAGAAAACATCCCTTGGGAACAATTTGCCTTGACAGCTACCACATGCAAGGCACCCATTGACTAGTGTCTCACTTGAAGAGGTACAAATTATCTGAAGGGGAAACCTGGTCTTTAGCACACCTAAATCTAGAGAACAAGATTCAATCAATCACAGGCATGCTCATGAAGCAGCATTAAGTTGGCAAACACAGGGACAGCTCTGGCTACATGATCATTGTTGAAGGACACTCAGGTCCCAAATTAGAGATGGAGATGTGCAAATGCTGCTCTTTTTTTCTTGAGTCTGCTCCCTGATGACCTGGTGTTTACTTCCCACGTGGGAACCATATAACCCAGAGGCACAGATAGTCACGATTCACCATCCACAAGCCTGTAGATGACCCAAAACTCTTTCAAGTAGCTACATGTCCTGACAGTAATGAGGAACTCCAGAAGAACTTGCCACATGTGAGTGGCCATAGCGTCAGGTGAGATTTCACATAGACAAGACGATTTAAGGAAGAATGACCTAAATGACTCCTAAACAATGTTGAAATCAAAACTTGCAGTAACAACCTGAAATATCTAAGGGTTATTGACAGTTCCTCTGAAATGAAGACATAGCAGTATCCAAAACCAACATCTAACAAATCTTGGACTTCACAAAGCAGAGCAAAAAGAAGGAGGGTGTCCACACATTGAGCTTTGGAGTGCAGCCCTAGTCCTGTCTCTCAAGACTGGGATAGTGGAGTAAGAGCAATGACAGAGACAAGGAAGTAAATGGTCAAGATGATGGAGCAGCTGTCTCAGGAACAGAGATGACAGAGGCTGGGACTCTCGTCTGAAGAGGGCAAGGCTGCCAGGGACCTGACTGAGATTCACAGTTATGGAGGTGGTGAGAAGCTGAAAACAAGTGAGTATGACTTGGCACTGGGAGAGTGAATTCGTGGAACCTGCTGACATAGGAGGCTGTGGAGGCAGAGTGTCATCAGGGTCAGAAAGAGATTAGATAAATTCCTGGACAGCAGGAACATAAGCAGAGAGTAAAAGGAACAGAGTGAGACTTTCTCAACTGTGTATGGCAGGGAGTATTGAGCAGACTGAGGCAGGCAGACAGACTCCATAGCTCACCCTAAACACTATTTCCAGCTTCCCTGCTGGAAATAGCCCTGGGATAGATGGCATGCATCTGAGCCTCAGCAGAATATTTCTAACGTTCTTATCATTCCTATACAGTCTTTTTCACTAGAATCCTTCTTAGCTTAACTAGTAACAGGAGGTTGCATTATTCCCATAGGCCCTCATGAGTACTTCGGAGTCATCAGAAGAGGCTGGTGAGTCTCAAGAGGATGTCTGCGTAGTTACTCTGCATAGACCAACTAAATTCAGACCCTTCTCAAGCCAGACATTACAAGGGCTGCCCTCTCCTCCATCTTTCTACTGCCATCTACCACTCCACAACAGCCAACTGCCTTGCCCAACTTTACCACCATCACTTTTGATATGTGAATGGGAAAGGTTCTGGACATCAGATCGCTTGACTTGATCGAACACCACCAAAAACCACAACAATGCACTTCTGCTTACAGCACCTTTCAAACACTTCCTTCAACTAAGGTATCAGAAAATAACAGCCTCATCCACTTTTGAGACAGTGGCAGCTATGCAAACCGAGAGGAATTAAATCACAAGTGTTTGGGCAGCAAAGAAAAGGTAGTAATAATAATAGGTCAGCTTTAGAAAAATGCCTAACCACAACATCAGTTTGTATGATAATTTCCACGGACTCACGTCCCTAGAAGCATTTCACGCTTGAATTTTACAAGTTCTGCTTTCAAATTCAAAGCAAACCTCTAATTATTGATCCTTTGTTACACTGGGAAATTACCTCATCGTAGTTTTTAAAGTTCTATTTATAAGTCTAATAATCTCATCATTGATTACAGTGACTGTATTCTAATTATAAATCCATTATCTCCTCAACAATGAAATAAAATCAATAATGCACGTAAATGGGGGGAAAAAGGGATTCAAATGCATACATTAATGTCATTTCAAGCAGTGCTATTTTATACACCATCTCTAACAAAACTGTGTCACATCATTAGCAATAACGTGAAAAATCTTTTTCAATTAACAGAGCTGATTCAATGCTATGTTCAGCAAAGTGGCAATCCATTCCATTAAACACACACAGATGAAATGCTTGAAACGTCTATGAACTCTATCTATACATCATAAATTCTCTCCCAAGTGCTGAAACCGAAAAGTAGGTACATTCCCCACTGATGCTTTTTAAGCCTCCTTTCAGAAGCTACCACCTAAGGCATTTTAGTGATTCTAGTTGCAAGTAACAAAGAGCATCAATATTTACTGCATGCTCAGCCACTCATGCCACAAAACAATGGGAGACGCTTTTGGCAATGCCCACACTGTGCACAGCTTGATTACCTGGAAGCCCATGATCTCAACATGCCATCAGTCCAGTACACAGCCTATGAAGCAAATGTGAAATTCAAAGCACTTTCCAAATAAAAAAACCACACGATGTTCAGTTCTGTTTCACACAAAGCAGGACAACTGGGCAATCCACACCTGCATCCAGCCATGTAAACCAGTTCCTTCCATGTAGTATCCACAGACCACTGCAAATGACTTTTTCTCCACCAGCCTGGACATATCTGAGGTCTGTGCTAAGAATGAATTTATCTGTTTTCTCTGCTGCATTAACTCTGATGCTCTGCAGCCCACGCTCAACAACTAATGTAGCCAGTGCAGAATAACAGTAACCTCATAAAAGCCCTTCTACATCAGATATTAGTCTTCCTCAAATGTTGGATGACACTTCTGAGCTCCAGCCAAAAATGAGCCTTCCTTGGGAGGCCCTTTCCAACACTGGGGTGACAGTGGATGCATTAACGAGCAATCACTTCACTGGAGAATACATAGTGCAGCACATGCACAGCACTAATGGAGCAGCAGGAAGCAAAAGAAGCTAAAAGGAACTAAGTGAACAGAAAAAGTCATCCCTAAGGAACTAGTTCAAAGGTAAAAAGTAGAAAATTGTAATACTTTGTGTAAAAAAAGGAGGAGATTTTTTATCTTAGTGTAGCTTAAAATACACTTGCTGGATGACAGAATGACCTGTGGGCCAAAGGTAAATCCAGCAGATTAACATTTTCACATAATCTCTCAAGTCTGCTTAAGTCTAGCTGTGATGAGTACAGGTGAAGTCTGGGCCAACATTCTTAATTATTGCTTGTTGACTTCAACTGTCAACAAAGGCGAGTAAGGACTTGTTTACCTGTGAGAGCCATAAGAACAACTGCCTAGCCTAGAGGGATGAAGGATCAAAAGAACTTCTTTTCAGGTGGTAATTTGAGCCAGAACAGGGTTTGAGTCCTGCAAATAGTTACAGTCCCACAATTGCAAAACCAATACTATGGCAGCAGCGCCAATCACAATATAAAAAGATGCAACACACACCTTCACCTAAGAAAATGCTCATTTCCATCTCGTAGCCAACACCCTTTCTGTCAACTCAGCATTTTTCACACGTCATTCTGATAACTGGGAATGCATTAAAAAGTAACCCCATTTTCACCTTCAGCATCTTGTACTGGGAGAGCTCCAGGAAAGAAAAAGAGCATGAAGACCTTAGCAACACCATGAAGACTGAATTTCTAACCCACACTTTCCAAGCTGCTCTGCTACCTGGCTGCTGGCACAGGGTCTTGCTGTCTCTGTACACATGGCATTGGTAGCAGCATCGTTCTCCCACATCACATCCCCTCCCTCTGCATTTGCTAAGGCAGCAGAGTGCAGTGCAACGCATTCCTGTCCAGCTGAGATGCAGTAGTCTCAGAAAAGGTCTTTTCCACAGGGGCTGTAAATTAGGATAGTATGAGAAAGCATTTAGTAACTTGGATCAAAAGGTTTCCTACTGCTGTTCAGACTTGTTATGCAGAGTGACCAACGCTAACTTTGAAGATTTTTGTTTCTTTTGCCACCCCCTTTCCTTTACGTACTTCCTCTACAAGAGCAGTAACACCAACACCACTAAAGCTACAGAGAAAACAGAAAAGCCTTTATGCAGCCCAGGCCCCACCATCAGTTTGGGGTTTGCTGCTGACTTCTGCAGAATCAAGATGTTATATGAGGAGTCTGAGAAATGTCCCAAAGCCTCGAGCCATCCAGATGTCTCAGACAAGATTTATGGTCAAAGCACTAGATTTTAATTGTTTCTTTACAAAATACATTTCACATGTTGTATCAATAAAAGGTCACTGAGAAATCTGTCAAGAAGGGTTTTAAAAATTAATTTTAAAATCTATTTGGTATGGTATTTATCAAAGTTAAAAAAGTAAAGGCAGGAAAGTAAATCTTGTCATTCTTCTGTTTGCCACAGCCAGCTTTTTATTGCATCTCCTAAGCAAAGCGTAAGCCATCCTTGCTATAAACAAAGAGGATTTAAGAAAAGCCAAAAGAGGCTGGATCCATCTGGTTCAGATGAAAGTCAGCAGAAGAACTTTTTCCTATGAACTGCAGGGAAGCTTGAATTGTGACTGAAACAACTCTGAGATTTTTTCACATATAACAAATGAACGTAACTCCTTTAATGCATTTACACATGCTATGGGGTGGAACCTCACTGAACCAGGCCATGAATTGTTTAACTGTAAACTTGTGAATACTTTCAGAGACTTGCATTGGACTTCTAAAATACATGTATATAAAATGGTACATTTATTAAAAGCTTTACTTAGGTCACTTTTCAACTTTCCAGTGCCCCAACTTGAATTTCCTAATGGTGCAATTCTAATATATGTTTTTTAAAAGCAACCTAGACACTGGTAAAGATTCAAAGAGCCACAACATTTTGCTTTATAAAACAGTACCAATTGTATATATTCAAATTAGGAATACAGTGTGGAAAGGATTTCATTTTGCATGAGATGAAAGCAAAAGCAATTTGCGAAACAAGTTCTTTTTCACTGTGATGTCTTTTATAGCACATGACATGGCTACTTTACCACTTTTATGCAGTAACTAATGCTGCATCCTAATAACACAGTCAACTGAAAGCGTACAGCAAGACCTCTTTTTCCACAACACATGCAGATACATGTAATAGGTGCACAAGGTATTTTCAGTGGTTTTAATGTTCTACCTCTCAGTCAGATTCCAACATGTCTAGGAAGCCTGAACTTCCCTTGCTCCTCCGCTTCTGTCCTGAAACTGAGTGGCAATGCTGAGCGCTGCTAATATGGTCTTTTAATTTGAGTAGTAACTTTACATTCACTTGTCAAGTCTAGAATTAAAAACACCGATATAAAGCCATTTATTAATTGAAGTTGTCAGTCATCCACCACAAATCAGCTGTCTCACTCAGAGTTATGCCAGCTCCCTCCCCTTCACGGCACTCGCTGTCTGGTCAGATTACTTATCACTGCTACTGGTGATTATTTTTTGTCATTTTTCACAAGAGGCCACTTGGGTAAAGCAGATGATTACATCTTCACCTTTTGCACCTTGGTTGCAATCTTAGTCTTCCCCTCCCTGGACCTTCCTCCAGATCCTTAATTACTGTTCCTCTTCACGGCTCCCGAAGCCCACAGTTATTATTTTGGTTTGAGCAGCACACCAACACCATGCTTCGAAGACACATCCCTGTTCAAAAAATTTATAATCTATATAATGGATTTTCACACTTGAACTCCAAACGTATATTAAAAATTTACGATGTCCTGCACTTCTGACCCCCAAATGTCCAGCCCAGAAGTGTTTTCGCACCCATAAGTGACATTACAAGGCAATACGTGTGGGTTTGGGGAAGGGAGGTGAGAAGTGCTGGGGTCAAGCCATTTTTTTTTTCTCTCCACAGACAATTCCACTACCAACACTATTAAAACTAGTCATAAATAAAAAAGAAGAACATGGATCCTGGGGAAATGTTTGTAGGAATGAGGTCTCCTGAGGTTTGGCAGCCATACGCTGGGGTGTATTTTTGTGCCCACAAGGCACCAGGCACACAGCACCCTGCATCAGCCATCTATGCAAGTGTTTGCTCTGTGTCACTCCTCTGGGCTGTGCCAGCATCAGCAAAAAGCCACAGGCACCTTTGGCAATCAAAGAGAGCCAAAACAGACATCCAAGATGAGAAGGGCAAAAGTAGCTTTTGGAGGTGCCTGTTGCTCTCCAACAACTACAAAGGAAGTCTTGATAATTAGCTTAGAATAAACATCTTTATTTTGGCAGCTAAAAACAGCTGAGATGAACCCCAGCCTTTATCTGTGCCTGCCTTCCCATCTTTAGAAAATTAATCATCCTCACTTTGTATGCAGCACTGAGTTAAATCATGCAGAGGTAAGGAACTTGGCTACCAGTTCCATACCAGTGAGTCTAGAACTTGTTTCAAGAACCTTCCTTTAGTAACAAAACAAGGCAAAAGTACAAGTTCCCAGTTAAACTGGGGCATTTACAGAATGGTCAAAATAATTTGTATCACAACTGAGAGCATAAACTCTCCAGGAAAGGGGCTGTCTTTTTCTTTTGCATTTATGCAATACCTTGCCTAAATGGGTGCTAAAGACTCCACAATGCAGTCACATTACACAAAATCAACTCTACATCCAGGGCTATCCTCTCTACTGCAATCCTTCTTGCTCCAGAATTCCTCTAGCAATACCCATTTTTCCCCTCAAGAAGATGGGAAAGGTTAAAGACAGACATCTCTAAAAGTATGTATATCCACAGCTCTCTCTTAGGTTAATCTTAAACCTAAACCCTGTCACCAAAATCAGGAAAGAATAGTCAAAGTGATGTCTTTGAGGGCTCAAATATTTATTTATATATATATATAAATAAATATATATATATAGCAAAGACAGTAAGTTCAGACTTCACAGAAGTCAAGGAATCACAGTTGTTGCGAAACTGTAAGATGAGGTGAGATGAGCACTGGACAGGAATGCCCTGCAGTGGATGCTGTCCTAGACAAGAGCTATACTAGCTGATTCCTGAAATCCCTCCAATCCTATTTCCTTTGACACCTGTGAATCCCTGGGGGAAAAGCATAGGGGAAGCACTTTCTGTCTCATCTGCCCACATAGCTTCATCAGACACAAAAGGCAGAAGGAGAACACCGACACATACAGAAAGCACAGTCTGGAAAGAAATGCACAACTTCATTTAGGCTGAAACGAATTAATGAATTAAAAAGGAGAGAAAAGAACTGAAGCCTAGCATCTCTCCAAAAAAACTGCTTCTACATCTAAACTGTCCTTGCAGATGACTGGATCACATCCAGACAGTCTCCGACACTTACAGTCTAGCAGTGTTTGTCCTTTCATTAAAGGTCACTGTTTTCCAGGCTACTGAGTTTCTTTGCACATTTCTAGATCACACTTCAGCTCTGTTGCATTATACATATCTTCTCTTCACAGGGGTTAAATGAGGCAACTCGGTTTTATCTTAGAATAACGCAGTGGTTAGGGAAAACCACATCTATCAGTCAGAATTGTTAAGTAGGAAGAAATCTGGAGTTGGTTGTTAGTGAATTATTTAAGACAAGAATAAGGGCAGACAAGGAATAAGCAGAGAAATGGAAATACTTCTTTCAGAGAGTACAGGCTTCTTAACCCTGTAGCTTCCTTTTTTTTTTTTTCTACATTTCTGTGGTATACAAAGAATTCAAAAGATAATTTAAAGGTAACATCACATGCCTGATACCAGCCAAACTGATCCCCAACACATGGAGTGGCATTTTAGAGAAAAAGCACTCATAGCAGCGTTTCTCATAAACCCTAAAGAGCTGAATGAGCCATTTTTTTTTTCCCTTTTGGCAATGTAAAATCATCAGAGAGCAATTTGACATCAGTGGAGATGCACTGGATTGAAAAGGGGACCCCCTCAAAGGCAGGATTGTGTGTACATTCACAAATTTCCATCTGAGAGAGGAGTATGGGAGGGAAGAATCACCATCTACAAGCCTTTTCTGGAAGAAAACACAGCAGCCACCCTGTAAAAGTAATGTTACATAGCAGCAGTCTTAAATATTTATCTCTGATGATCTTGGAGCCCAACCAGCTGAAACTCCCAAGCAATATTAGGTAGTGTTTATATTCAACAGCACATAAGGCATTACATTAAATTTAAAGCTGTCTACCACCAACATACCACGTATTGCAAGATAAAATGTCTTTAAGTGAAAAAACATTACTTCTATCTATACACGTTTCTCACATTACTCTGTTCACTATCACATGAAAACAGTTTAGGAATAAATCTTAGTCAAAACCAGTCGCTATTGTCCTCCTTCTTTGCACAGTTCCATAGACAGTCACAAATCTGTGATAAGTTTTCTTTTAAAGGTGTCATGTGCCTCTATAAAGCTTCTTCATTTCCCATAAGAGTTCTTAAAACACACACGAAGTAGAGGGATTGAACATCAATGCTTAAAATCCAAGTGCAATGACATTTACAGGCATGTGGCTCTGAAGAAACCTTCTGAGCACCCTCTCCTTAACAGCAAACTGGTTTGTATCACATCTCAACTGAAGAGAAATGTTCTTCATCACTGCATCTGCTGAAGTGAACATGGCCTTAAAAGTTCGGCACTACACTTGAGGGTCAAGTTCATCTCTAATACAATTCCATGAACCTCTTAGAGTTTCACATGTAACAAAACTGGCCTTTTATGTTTTTCTAAAGGGGTTACCAAGCATGTGACAGCCAAATAAAATCACCTGCATATGTGAAGCTAAAATAGGTGCAAAAACATCTGAGGAGCAGATCTCACCATTTGAGATAAGAAAGCAAAATCCTTGTGACATTGTCATTCAATGACGTCTCAATTGGCTTGAGAGACGGGCAGAGAGGAACCTCATAAGGGCAGAGTCCTGAACCTGTGGAGGAACAACCCCATGCACCAGTACAGGCTAGGGGTGACCTTCTGGAGAGCAGCTCTGCAGAGAGAGACCTGGGAGTCCTAGTTCATAATAAACTGAACATAAGCCAGCCATGTGCCCTCGAAGGCCAATGGCATCCTGGGATGCATGAAGAAGAGTGTGGGCAGCAGGTAGAGGGAGGTTCTGCTCCCCTTCTGCTCTGCCCTGGTGAGGCCTCATCTGGTGTACTGTGTCCAGTTCTGGGCTCCCCAGCTCAAGAGGGACAGGGAACTGCTGGAAAGAGCCCAGCACAGAGCCNGGAAAAACTTTTTCCCTGTAAGGGTGAGAGAGCCCTGGCCCAGGCTGCCCAGGGAGGGTGTGGAGGCTCCTTCTCTAGAGGTCTTCAAAACCTGCCTGGACACGTTCCTGTGTGACCTGATCTAGGTGGGACCTGCTTGAGAAGGGAAATAGGACTAGATTATCTCTAGAGGTCTCTTCCAAGCCCCACCAACTCTTTTTTCAGCTCTTGAAACGTGGTTTAGGATACCATTTAGCTCATTTCCTTCAAGATAAATGTGCATACATCACAAATTTAATCTTCATCTCTCTGTATTGTCCACACATGTGAAAACAAAACACCAAACATCTGAATTACGGCTACTTACTAGACAAGCTTGGGGCAGGAAACTGTTCACCCTGGAGATACTCCACATGCCTTCAAGGTACTGCTGAGCTTGGATGGTGACGGAGCTCAGTGCTCCACTGAGGCCGCTGGGGGCCACTGTCACTTGAACACTGGAGTTGGGAAAACCGCCCGTGCCTTGAGACCAGCCGAGGCCCTTCTTCCTCTCTGCCCCAGACAACAGATTCGGTGACTTTCCAGGCTGCCTGCCCACCTGCCCAGCAATGACAGGCAGGTCTCTCTGGGATGAGACGGTGACCATCCTGGGTAACATGCTGGTCACCGCCCCGGCACCGGGTGGGAGGTCGGGCATGTCTGGGTAGCTGGTTTGATTGAGGGTGTGCATCATCTGAATGGCTTCCTGCTTCAGTTGATTCAAGTGAGTGGCACAAGTTTCGCATCTGCTTTCCCCTTCATTCCTGTTTTTCTGTAAATAGTCAGGCACTTGAAGCTTGTCAAAAATTAAAGCTGATAATCGTGGATCCTAAAGAGGTAGGGAAAGGTAGAAAAAAAAATGAGTTAAAATGCAGAAAGGTAAAAAGAGAGAAAAAGATAAAAGCTCTCTGTGACTTGTTCTCCACCTGTGGAAGTACTTTAAGTCTCCTCTGGTAACTCTCAGCCTTGCCCCCTCACCCCACCCTGACTATCCTGAAAGACTCTCATGTCACAGCAGATTAATAACCCATAAATTAATTCATTTCTATTAGACCCAGTATAAAAATTATCATCAGAATTAAACAGTAGAGCTCTGATGTACTTGATAACTACTGATCCTTCTAATTAACTCTCCTTTGGAGACACCTAATGTGCCTGTGTTTCCCATGCTCGGGAACAGTATTAGTTGAGATGCTGAACCTACAAACATCATGATGCATTTCCAAAGCATACCACCACCTTAAACCCAGGAAAATTAGACTTTAAAGTATCCCCTCAGAAATCTCTAATCAAGTGGTATAAAGAACAGTTTACATGGTGCTGCCCACAGCTGGCTCCTCTGCTAGCAAGGACCGTTATTTCTGATCTCTGCAGCCCAGATGGTCGCAATATTCCCTTACGTTACAGTTGCTTTGATGAGAAATAGATTGGAGCCTACAGCCATGTGTGAAGGTGTGACAAAGTGCACACTAAGAAGCTGATTTAAAAGCAACACCTATTTTGTTTGCGGGGAGCAATTCCTCCTCCCCTCCTTGCTAGTTCATTTTAAGGCTACTTAGACATTTTAAAACCCAACTCTGCATTTCCAGTTCAGAGACAGAGCTACCTATCTCCTCAAACACACAAATGCCTTCCCATCCCAAACCTGCTACTGTAAAGATCAGTCAAGAGATTAAATCCAGCCCCGTTGTAAATCTGCTATCAAGACTAATGCTGTGCACTAAAGCTGACCCAACTTCACACACTCTCGTTGAGCTCTCTAAACAATTAAGGTTTTAATGAAATCACAGCACAGCCAAAGGTTTATTTGTATAATTATTTTAAGTGAAAATATTTAATTTCCTTGTTAATAATGAGGGCACACAAAGCCTGCAAGTCAACCATCCAACATATGCTGGGGGTATCCCCAGATCAGTACTCATTTTTTAAAATGTATTACTTTATGCCAAGCTGCAATTGCTCTCTAGGAAATGAATGTCCTATTAGAAAACTAATTCTGGTTTTAATTACAACACACATCAATAAAAGTCTTTTAAGAAGTGTTGACACTAGTGCTTTGGCTTTGCTCATTCTCTTTCAACCATGCTATTTCACTTTGCTCTGAATATAGAAAATCGTCAACATTGCCTAACTTCTGCAGCAGCAGCATTGAATTTATCTCATTTGTAGCTGCTGGACTGTTCCTATAATAGTTTTTAACCTCTCTCACAAGACACAGTACAGTGTTGACAGAAACCACTAGGAGCATATCTAGCATCACATCATTCCACAGCCAAAAGCTATTAACAAAAGTTGATCTTTCCACAATAATCTAAATGATTGTTTATTTACTGACATTAAAAAGAAAACACAGCTAAAAAAAAAAAAAAAACTCTAACACTTCTTAGGATAAGGAAAGCTACTCCTGATGCTGACTGAATACTAAACTGCATTCACATTAGTGAACCAGTTCACAAAAATGAAGCGAAAGCCTCTGCTTCATTTTCTTCTCTTTATTGAGGTTTAGACCCTGGTAAAAATGCCTTTGAAGTTGTACCATTTGCTTACCCTCACAAGCAAGAAAATTCTTTCCCTCCCAACCTCCCAGAAGATGATAATACTAAATTAACAGATATTAGTCAGGGGGGGAAAAAGAGTAATTAATATTTTAGAAACTTTTTTTCTAACCCTTCAGCAGAAAATGCCTCTGGCTAGACTTAATAAAGACTCAGTGCTGCAAGCACTACTAAGCCTCAGGCAAAACAAAGGCCATGCAGTCTATCTCCCAAGAAAAACAAACAGCACCATGCTGCACAGAAACTTTTCCAAGGGAGAGCTCTCTGAGAAAATTCCAAGGTTGTCACACAGCATCTATTCAAACAGCCCCAGAAAAGAGCAACTTCCAGCACCGGGTGCCCCATCCACAGCCAGGCACATCCCTGTGCTCGCCCCTTTGATCCAAGTTGGGCACACAAGGAAGCACCTGCAGGTCCCGACTGCCTGAGCCTCATCTGGCAATGTTTAAATTGCTATCAAATGTCAAAAGTTTCCAATAAGCAATTATAGCGAATTACTAGGTGAAACAGGCTTCTCATTTAAAAGAAACAACTTCTTTTGATGTAAAGAAAATTAATGACCCCAATTCTAGCTCTATAAACAGAGTTTACAGTGTAAGGCAGATCAGAGTCAGGCCCAGTTGCAAGGAAATCAAGTGATGTTTTATTAAAGGGGGGGATAATAAAAAAAATGATTTATTTAGAAAATTACACAGCATGCCAATTTAAAACCTTCTCATCTATTTATAGTTTAAAAAAAAAAAAAAAAAAGAAAGAAGCCATCTCATTTCCAGTGCTTGCATTTTGCCAAGTATTTAGAAGGCGCCTTTTAACACACTCATGCAGCCTCTGTGATCCCCAGTTTGCATCTGTGGCCATCCTCCACCAGCACCTCAGCAAAGGCCCCAGCTGTACACAGTTAGATTACTTTTCTTTTTCCATTCTGTGTGACAAAAAACACCTGGCTAATGGTTGGGCGTGAAGGGGAGAGGAAACACAAGTTACTGTTAAAAACATTAACCATAACTTAAAAGTTAAGCCAGTCCCATTAAAGAGATTTTACTACCCCGTGACAATGCCTGGTGCCGGGGAGCCCCCGCTTCAGCAGCTCCTACCCTAACAAGGCTGGGCTGGAAGTTACATCTCGTGTTTTACAGAGGGAAGGAATAAAACTTGAGTGACCAAATGTGTTAGATACACACACGTGCTGGGGAGAAGCAGTTAAAGCCACCCTTGTTACTGCTCTGGTAGCAAACAGGTAAGGCAGGGTCTGCAAGTCGCTGGAGAGAGTAGCACAAAAATTAAACATAGAACACATAAGCTTGTACTCCAAACATTGCTCCAAATCCAAGTTAGTCTGCTGAGCTATAAACAAGATGCACAGCATAAATAAACCATGCTCTCTTTGTCACACCTACTTTCCAAACGCTGCTCTTGCCCTCTGAACAAGCAGGATAACCATAATACTAACTATGATGCTGTACTATTTACCGCTTCCCCTCCCACTACAGAAAACAAAACTCTAATTTCAGTCTCAGCTCATTAACTTCTGCATACAGATTTCAGATGTTCAAACATCACAGACCGTTACAAGGGGAAAATAAACGGTTCCATTAGGGACAACTGCACTGGGAAGCTCTGCAGCCCCCAGCGGGGTCAAGGCACAAGATAATTAGTACTTATATGAGGAAGAATTTTCTGAAATGCCTGGGTTTACCACTGTTTTTCAGTAAGCAGACACCAGCAAGCCTGCAAACTGCTGCTGAGAGATTAAACACGCACGTGCAAATTGCCCACATGAGGAAGAGCACACAGATGCAGTCTGCAAGTCCTTCCAAGCTCAACCAGGCAGGGTGGTAAACTTGGGAAAGTGAGACTGTGCTCCCACCAGAACACACAGAAAAGCACCCATTTAGTCCAACACCAGCTGTGTTTAGCCTGGAGTCTGCCTTCAGGCTTTATCTCCCAAACCAGGAGCAGGGCAAACGAGCAAAGATTTGAAAACACATCCAGCAGCATACAACAGAATGAAAGAAACAGTCATTTCTATGATTCTGTGATCTTAATCCACACTTCCCTCCCTGATGAATACCTCAGTTTCTGCGTTGCCTCCTGCTGAAACCCAGCAAAGAACAAGTGGTTCAGCTATTCAGATAACACCAATGAGAGCCCCACATGCAGCACACAAAGTATCTCAACACTGTAAAATTTATACTACAGCCCAAGACTGCTGCCCTTGAAACCTCAGACACGCTCAAAGCAACCAGGATGTGGCCAAAGGCCGACAGCTCTGAAAAGCCCCTCCACAGCTTAGGCACACAAATCATAGCCAAGTTTTCAGAAGTATGCAATACCAAATAACCTTGCTGGAGCTGAAGTCTCTAGAAAACCTGAAGCAGTCTGTCAGTGATATTGCACTTAAAAAAAAATAGACTGTTGAAATTTTAGCTCAATCTGCAGTTTCTTAAGTTTGTAGTTGGATCATTTGTTTGGTTCACAAGGAGTAAGAGAGACCTTTTACATTGCAAAAGAGAAAAAAATATAGAAGCTTTAAATCTTACCTGCAGTTGCTGACTTGTAACTCCCAAACTAAGCAAGAGGAGAGGACGCAGAAAAGCATCTGGATTCTCACTTAAAGAGTCCCTGAAGTAATACCCACCCATCTGTAACCTAATCCTTCCAGCAAGAAACTATCCACACAGTGTGAACAAACGATGATGAACAAATGATGGAAAGTCAAATTGCCAACAACTGTCCTCAGTAATTACCTGCAATTCTGCCTGGCACTGGTTTCTGCAACACCAGTGTTATCTGGAGAAGTATTCTGAATCAAATTAAATTCTTGACATAAAGATAATTAAAAAGAAAGAATTGCCAAATGCTGCACTGAAATAAATACTTAAATACAGACCTAAGTAAACAACATTTTCAAAGGATGCTTTGGGAGAAAGAAATGTAATTCCTTGGTGCAAAAGAATCAATGTTAATGATTTTTTTTGTCTTAATTGTCTTTGCAGATTTCTGCTTATAAATTACTTTTTATCTTACATGACATTGTGAAATATCCACTAATATCTTCTATATTGTCAAATAGTTTGGAGGCTGATGCTTGCTTTCAACTACATAGCAGTCATTGTTAGAAAGACAGAGGGAGCACTATATTCAGTAAAACCAGAGACTGTTCTATGTAATCAAAAGGAAGAGAAAACAGTGCTAATGGTTAAGTTATTATCTTTTTAAAAGAAAAGTCTCCAAGTAGCTGGCTGTCTCAAGGGAGTGAAGATACGAGCTGTAAGTCTTCGAGTAACCCATGTTGTGAATTCATTCAGTTACTGACCTCATCTTATCAGAATATAAACAATCAAGGAAAAAACAACCTCACAAAGTTTTCACAAAAACAGAATTCACTGGAAGCCCCATCTCCTGGGTGTTAAGGGTGTCTGCAAATTGCAGTGTAACTTCGCTGTCCATAAAAACATCCCTGTGAATAAGCAAGAGAGCAATCCACACTTCCAAAGTGAACAAAATACACATGCATTAAAAAACAAATTGATGCATTTTTAAAGCCAGATTCCAGGTGGCCTCTCTACCTGAATGTCTAAGTACCTTTAGGAAGAAGATTAATTTGGACTGTGGTCTTTCCTCCCATGCTGTCCGCTAGCAGGATTCCTTCAAATCTCTGATCCCATTACTCTGTTTCTAACCACAACCTCAGATACTGCACACACAGACATATCCCACTGACTCTACCCAGCTGAGACTCAAGCCAATTTCTTTTCATCTCTGGCATCCCAGAGAGTCTGGGGTGGGGAGGAGGGGGAAACCTATCTTTTTTAGCACATATTCTTAGTTATAAGTATACTGCATCTCTTTTAAACAGCACCCATCTTTCTGACAAAAGTCAAGCAACCCGATAAATCTGCTAAAAAACGCATGACCCTCACAGTAAAAATGACTGTGATGTGTTTAGTTATTCTGCAGCCTCCACTGAACTCTATTTATTTCCATTTCCTGCCCACTTTAATGTACCTCAGTGGGCCGCAGTAAAGTTGAAGCAATAGGTGTCTGTCATAAAGATGAATAGTGCTATTGGAATGCATAATACAGTGGAAAGAGGAAATGAGAGCAATCTGGTTTATTTACATCTCAGGCTCCCATCAGCACCTCAACCCACCTCCCAATGGTTTCAGCCGCCTTTTCCTGTTATCTTGCTGTATAGACCCCTGCAATGATTTGGCTTTTAACCTCTCAGAACCAGAGAGAACTAGTTGATCTCCCAGAACTGTGTTCACGAGCTGACTGAGGATTGCAACAAACAGCCTCACAGTGTGTTCAGTGGGGAAAAAGAAAAACAACAAACAGAAACCAAAAATAACAGCAAAATTGAAGGTAGTGGTTGTGATTTAAAGTAATTAAAGACACAAACAAAACAAAAGACCCCAAAGAGATCTCCTTTCACAGTGAAATTTAGATCAACACACAGGAACCTGACTACTTCCAAAAAAACGGTAATTACTGTATCACAAAATATTACTTTTAATCTCCTTTCTTTACGATCTAATTAAACAGATATTTTACTCGCCTTTGGAAAATGGTTTTTCTTAATTTCATTCAATTTTCACATTCGGTGTGTTCTATAAACTACCCATCGAAACTAGTAGGTAATTCCGTGCTTATTTTTAATAGCGTATGACTTCATTGAAAAATGATGACTTTTAATTTGCATGTTTATTGTTGGTTTTAAGTAATCCTTTAATTCTCCCCTCTTGGGTCTGTGGCTTACTGCAACTTCACAATGCAAATCCAGTACTGACTTTGTTCATATGAAAACACTGCCTTCCAACACCCATTGTGTCTTTTATTCTTTCTCAATATTTTTTTTAAGCCTTTTTACAAAGTATTATCATTTTGAACAGCAGCAAGTGTTTGGGGAAACTGTTGCATACCCATCACCACACAATACTTGGGTGTCTGGAAAGTCTTTGTTTTACTGTTCCTTTCAGAAATAGCCACTTAGACAAAGTTGCTTTTTAGAAATTCAGACAAAAAATCTTCTGATAGAAATTAGACACTTTTATTTAAAAGATAATTAGCCTCCCATCCTTAATTATTTCTTCCTTGAAAACACAAAGTAAACTTTGGTTAGCCTATAAGCATGGCAAATCTGAGTATAGGGACTGCCTATGAGACTGCATAAAAAGTTCTGTCTTAACTTCAGTCTTAAGAGCAAACGGAGTGCTTATGTGAAGTGTAGGAATGACTACTTAGGAAACAGATGCTCTCTGATACCTTCATCACATTGAACACTGTCTACTCCACATACAGTTTTTCAATCAGGCTGCTCAGATATTAATGTAGCTCTGAATTTCAGCACAGGGATGGAAATTGGAGCGCAGCACCACTACACAGAAAATATGCTACTTTGTCAAAATGAAACATCAACTCTTAATATCCTTTTATTGGAAACAAAGGTCCGTTTCCATTATTACAATTTAGGCAACAGCCTGTGTTTTTGGAATGACAAATTGCAATGTTAACCCTTGTGAAACAGACTCCTTCACTGATAAACTCTGGCTAGTGACCAGTAAGCCAGCCGAGGCAGCCCAATGGACTAGGAGAGGAGTCATGTTCTAGATGAGATCTTCATCACATTTAAGTGATCATAACGGCATTTGTCCCAGTAGAACCATGCCCATTTGTATCAGACAGACCTTTAATGAGGGAGTTCAAGAACATCTGGACACCAGCCACAGTGCAAGCAACTCTGGCTTAGAAAAACTGGATTGGGGGAAAAAAAAAAAAAGTGCTTGGAGCACTTAGGACATCCAGATACAAACACTACAACTGTTTCAGTCCAACCATCTGAATCCAATTAAAAGAATACTCAGCAGCAGAAGTTAGGGAGTGGACACATTTTCCAAATGAACGTCATTAGCATAATGCAGATTTAAAATCAACTATGAAAAGCAGTGCTTGGCACTGGATCACACCCTCTTAGTGTCTCTTTCTCTTGCTCATTTTATCAATTATTTGTTTGGTAAGTGAATATTTGAGGACCATACAAAAGCGATATAGCTTTCACAACCCAAGGGCTGCCCATTGTGCACTCCTCTTGCAAGCTACAAATGGCTGCATCTATTGCACAGTTGGCACACTGGGCAGTCTATCTCCAGAAACAAAGTGGATTATGTTTATTCTTCATCGTAATTGAAGTGCCAGTGCCTCAGTTTAATTGTTTCACCAAAAAAATAGCTTGTTGGATGAAAAATTTGGGGTTACATCTGAATTTAAGTAGTACTGGGGTGGGTTAAGTTTTTTTTCCCTATTTCTCCTTAATCAAGGGGGGAAAAGAAACCCAAAAACTATTTAATAAAGGATGACTAGGAAAGGAACGATGAAGCATTACTTTTAACTCCTCAGTCACAAACAGGCCACACACAGCCTCTAGTTTATTTGCTTACAAGGTAGTATATGTGTGAGACACCACCTCCCTCTCCCATCTGCTCTTGCCACAGCAGCTCTTTAAAATGGATTCTTGGGTGGCTTTTTTAAACACCACTCTTCTGCAGAGGAACTTCAGCAAGCAAGTTCACAAATTTACTGTCAGCTACCTATTGGAAAGTGAGATCCTGGCATCTTCAGTATTTCTGGACTTGGATGGAAGTATGGTCCATGGTTGTCCTTTGGTTTCAGTTGGGATGCTGGTGGATAGAAGTGATTTGCCTTGTTTTGCTGGCCCTTTCTTGTGTTAGAAGGATAAGATAAGCATGCAGATCTTGACCAACATCTGAAGGTGGGGGACACTGCTCAAAGAATCAAATGATCCTCCTATGGAATCTCATTAGGGTGAAGTATGATCTCAGCCATATAAACAGCAGATGGAGAGAGATCGTTTGAGGAGTGTCTATAGGACAAAAAGCAGTTTAGAAAACAAGAATGCTGTGGGAAGTTCAAAGGAGCGTGGTTTATTTAGTTTGGAAGGCAGAAAACTGAACAGAGTCCTCTGGTACACAAAAAGCAGTTACAAAGATACTGGTGACCAATTTCCATATGCACCTGGGAAGAGAAAATAAGAAATCACGCTACTTTTCAGCAAAGACACCTTAAGAGAAACTATCAAAGGTGAATGAATACTGGCAAGTGCTGCAGAAGGATGTTGAGAAATCTCGTTCCTTTGTGACAGGTTCTGCAGAGCAGGTGAGAAACATCCGTGGGAGGTGATCAAGAGATAGGTAATCCCATTTCAGTGGGGGGAAGCTGGACTACTTTTTGAAGATCTGAAGATCCTTTTCCAGCCCTACATTCTTATGATCCTAGTTTTGGAAAGGTGAGTAATGCATCACGTGGTTCAAGTGCCACAGACAGACAAGAATACAGACTTCAAAATACTGTTCTCCTTAGATGACTATACAGTAACTCATACTATCTTGCTCACGGTAAGTTTTCCAGCTTGCATCATTCCTGTATTAATTCCATGCCTCTTATCCATTCCAGATTACAAATGGAAGACATCTCAGGGTAGCTGATGATACACCAGAAATGACTGTAACAGGGTGGCTTCAGAAAGATGTCTCCATACCTATCTGCAGGCTTATCTGTCCAGATTTTCCTGAAGGCTGTGCCATCCACGCATTTCGCAGCACCTTCAGAAAAGGTGTTCTCAGTGAACCTGTTGCTCCTGTGATCCTGACAATTTTCTATCAAGTTTTCAGGAGTGATAACAACAACAACAAAAAAAGAGAGTATGGTTTCCCCCAGATACCAGCACCAATGACAGATGGACAGAGATATCAAAACCCTTAAACATATACACTGAACAAAGAACAATGAGTACTAGCTACTTAAAGAGCTCCTGACAACTTAAAGTAGCTCAGTGTGTTCTATGGCTCTAATTTACTTAGACTTCTCCTACTTCAACAGTTTATTTAGATGAAGAGACCAGCACCTATTACCACAACATCTAGAACCATGAACTAGTAGCAGTGTCACGGTAAGACACCATGTAGAATCATAATAAGAACAAGATTATTAGTAGTAACAAGATATTCTTGCTGCTGGTTTTGTTGATCCTGTTAGTCTTCATCAGTCACTAGCTGAACAGTATCAGAAAATCCTTATCTACAAGACAACTGATTTCTAATAGTTTTATGTCAGATCAATCCATTTCTTTGCATGAGAGTACTTTGGCTTTCTGTAAGAGCACCACTTTTTGCAAGTTGACTGCTATCCTTTCATCACACAGTCTCGCAAGAAGCCTTTCAATGCCTATACCACATTGTAAACAATAAATTCATGTATTCAGCCTTGAACCCTGAAGAACTGCCTTTGTCAGTCCAGCAAATCACACTTGTGTGAGCAGGACAGCAACAGTCCAGTGATGAATACCCACTTGTAATCCTTATGTTGAGAAGCCCTTCAGTGGTCCTGTGAAACCTGGAAGCAGTAGAAACCTCTCCCTATCCAAAGGGCTGATATAATCAAAGAGGAGCAGGTCCCTTTACCTAAGGTCTCTCTCCTACAAAAAGAAACCAATGTGGCTATACCCACAGGCAGACAAAAACCCTCTCCACCCACGCTCAGAGCATCTTGAAAGCCATGTTAATAAAGTTTATAAACAACTTTGCTACAACATTGGATATAAACATATTAAACACATGGGAAAAGTGAACTTGTATCTGCCTATAACACACATACATGTAGACATGCCCACAGATAGCTGACAAAAACACCTCCATAAACTCTCTCAGGCTCTTCACACACACACAGTTTTATCTCCTGAGACACAGAAGTAATCAAACAGCTGGCAACAACATTCAAAACCCTTCAAGCCTGATCCTATTAAAACCAGAAACTAAAAGATGAAAGACTCTAGTTCATGCTACCAGTCACACCTACAGGGCTCCAACATTCACAGTACTTAACATTGCTTCTATAGAAACATATAGACAATGCCTAACATCATAGGATACATTTATGTTTCCATTCAGTTGAAGTTAGTACATGAAAGGATGGTTTTTTTACCTTAATTCGTGTTCTGGGACCTTGGAAAACAAGCTGCCTCATCACCTGCTGGAAAAGGCCAAGTAGAGAGGAGGAAAGGGCTCTTTTAATACAGCCCCAGAGAGAAACCTGGGCCCTAAAGAAATCAATGGCAACATTCATACTGAATGCAAGGTCAGTATTTCCCCCTCTAAGTTGTTGCATCTCTGTTTCTAGCTTTAAATCAGCAATGCCTCTCCATTTCACAAAACATCCATGAACTGCATGTCTGCAGTTGTTGCTTGCTAAGTTACATCTTAGCGTGCAAATTCCCCTCTTCGTTTTAAAACAAAGTTTTTGTGACGGTAGATAATGTCTCAAATTTGCAACAAATAACTAAAAAGTTGCTCTCTTTATTTTTATTGTTATTACAGATGGAAATACACATTTAAAAGCAGAAGCCCTGTGTGCAATCGCACCAGGCTAACATCCTTATAAAATCTGACAGCTCAAACACCTCCCATTGTGGACAGTGCTGAAGCAGTTCTACAGATCATTAAGAGGTAAAAGCCAGTGAAGATAACCATCTTGTCCAGCCTCTTGCACATCACATCCCTGCTAATTTCAACCTGACATAGTGACCTGGATAGCCTCATGTAATGAAAACAGATGGTTAAGTATCTTGAGAAACATATTTATTTGAGCCCATATGTCTTCCAAAGGCACAGAATCTCAAGGGCTGGAAGGGGGCTCAAAATTTCATCCAGTCCAACCCCCCTGCCAGAACAGGACCACCTAGAGTAGGTCACACAGGAATTCATCACTGTTTTAAAAGTACAAGGCATATGAATAAAAACCATAGTACCAAATAGATAGTGACAGCACTTGAGGCAATATAAATCCAGAGCTGACACACATTATTCTTTGCTCCTGTGCCAGTTTATGCCGGCTGGGACAGAAAATCCACTCCCAATGGTCATCTTGAGAAATCCAAGTGGTTGATTCCAGGGCTCTCAGCATCATCCCAGACACTGACTGTGTACTGGTAATATTTGATTTATGCTTGCAGCTCTAGTCTCAGAGAAACCCATTATGCAGGATATGCTCAAAGATGTGTGTTTTACAAGACTGATGCTGTGATTCACAGGGAGGGAAAGCCTGCACAGAGGGCACAGACTGCAATGCTATTGCTCCAGCTCCATTCAGCAAATACCCACTGAAATAAATTAACATCAGCATCTTGTGGAGGTCCCTGCATGAGGAAGTTAGGCAAGATTTGTTCAAGGCCACAATCTCAGGAGCAATCCATCAGAATCAAAGGTAAGCCAAAAAATAAATAAATGAGAATGGGACCAGCTAGAATAACAAAGCAGCACGGCCAAGGCAGCAGCCACGTGACAGCCAGAGGCATCTCCAGAGTGATCAGAACAACTGTCCACAGATCTTGCCAATGAGCCAGATGCTGCTGCTGGAAGAAGGTTTGTATTGATATAAACTCAGAGATGTGAGATGCTTAACACCGAGAGCAATCAATCTTCACGACTCCCATGTGGCTGCCAAGCTTTACTGTTATGCCACAAAGAGATGAAAACAAACTTCATAAAACACATGTAGATTCTACATGACATCAAACTCCCCCCACTACTAAGAACAAACCAGCGATTTGGGTGTAGCTATAAATGACCTGATGTTTTTCCTGAGTTAACAACAGAACCAGGAAAGAATATCATTGGCTAAACAGCTCACTGTGCACACACTGCCAGAAAACCAATGAACTTATCATACTGTATAGGAAATTCCTATCTTCCATGCCAATTAGTGACCCAACAGTGATTGATTTTATAATCCCAAACTTGACTTACAAAGTTACTTCCTCTGGGGCCAAGTTTCCATTACCCAGCATGTGGAAAATTGCATACGGTCACTGCACTATGAAAACTAAGGGAAAAGGAGTGTTATTTAAGCCCCAATTCTACCATGCCACCACATTCTTGCTTTCCTAAGGGAGATGCACTTTTGACAGTTACTTCCTTTCCCTGCCCCAACATCCTATCTCCACCATACACCAGCTGGGCACTCAATCAAAACAGAAACAACAGGAACTAGCAACTATTCATTACAATAGGATCAAAACATCGCTAGGCACTAGTGCTTCGCCAAGTCACTGTCCTTGAAGACCCTGCTGCAATCCACTTCTTCCCAGTAGTGGTGTCTGAGATGGGAGGAAGTGGCTCCACTTCAACCTGAAGCATCACATATTAAAAATCATGGCTTTTTAATAAGAAGCCACTCAGTGGCAGGTGCTCATATCTCAGAACTGCAGGAGGCAATGAAACTGGGTAGCAGAAAGGTGAGAAAATTAACTGGGCAACAACACAGGCTGATGTTTACCCTTTACTTTAATCAAGCTAACATTAGCTTCAGTCTATAAAACCAGAATTGCAATGCACACTAACTACCAGTGTAATCACAGAAACAGCACTGCAATATGATTACTGGACACTAATTATATCTTATAAAGAGTTAAAGACAATCAAGTACATGTAATAAAGATTTATAAGCAGTTTTCCACTGACCTGGAAACAGCTTCATCCATTAATAAGTTAACATTATTGTCAGGAACAAAGCAAACAGTTACATCTACATGACAAAATACATGAAACCCAAGAGCCAGATGTTGGGTCCTTTCATCAAGGAAGCAATTATTTAGTTCCTGGGAAAAGATATTTACTCTCTCACTATTTCATCAATACCTAATATAGTTCGGAAAAGACTCAGTCCTGGTTCCACGGTCTAGTCTGAGTTCAAATCCACAGTATTACACAGGGGCATGAGGCAAGAGTATCCTTTTCCTGCTGTAAGCACAGGGTAGCTGAAGACATCCTCAGACTGTATCCACATCTCCATCCATGCTTAACAGCACAGACCCCAAAGTGGCTGCCAAGAGAGACTATGCTTCCCTCTCCAGAAAGGCCAGTTGTCTGGCAATAGGGAGCTGCCTACACTATCCATCACAGCTGCCAACTTCCAGCTCCTAAACATGAGAGGACCCCTGGCCACTAATCTAATGGCTCCCCACTCCAAGCATCATCAGGAACTGATTTGGTGACTCATTTTGGCCATACCTTCCTCACTTGTTGGCCCTCCTCCCAGATAGCAACAGCCATCATCTCTCAAAGGTAGACACCAAAGTCACCACCAGCAGCCACCCAAAGATGATAAAATAGGCTGGTCTGGAAGAAATCTTTAAAGATCATCTAATTTCAACTCCTCTGACATGTGCAGGGCCATCTTTCACTAGATCATGTTACTCAAAGCTCTGTCCAACTTGACCTCGAACACATCCGGTGGTGAGGCATCCCCAACTTGCCAGGGCAACCTGTTTCACCATCTCATCACCCTCATCATAAAGAATTTCTTCTGTAAAGCCAATCTAAATCTACCCTCTTTCAGTTTAAAACCATTAATCCTTGTTCTATCACTATAGGCCTCGTTAATCTTCTGTTTTCTTTTTAGCACCCTTTAAGTACTGAAAGGCTGTGTAAGAAGATCTTTCCAGAGACTTCTCCAGGATGAACTTTCCCAATCCCCTCAGCCTTTCTTTGCTGGAGAGATGCTCCAGTCTTCTGACCACTTGTCATGATCCATGCTGAGCCTTACTCCACAGTGCTAACAGAAGCAGTAAATGTAAATATTTACACACTGGTCACAACTATAGACCCAGCTGGGTCTAGGCCCCACTGTGTCAAACTCACAGCTCTGCAGCATTTAATCACAAATTACAGTGCCCTACACAACAATCAATTCAGCAGTCTTGCCAACTATGGTATGGACACTGTAAGTGAAAAAGCACATCCCTCTGCAAGGTTACTCTGAGGTTGATGCTAGATAAAACAGCCAGAGTCAGCCTGACAATACTATATGTAAGGTATGCTCCTGAACAAGACACAACACAGAGAAACACTGAATAAAAGCATCCATTAACTACAAAACATCCCTGCAGCGATTAAAACTTTGCTAAGTGCTACAACGTACACCTGGTTATTGCTCTGACATCTGCTTAGGTTTTCTGTGTGTTTGTAAGTTGGACCAAAGAGAAATATAATTGAGTTTATGGACATACCACGACAAAAATGACAAGAAGGTACCGTTAACTGTTGATGGAAAATGGCATAAAAACCTCAAATGAAGCATGTGTACTGTTTGAAATGCTTAAATCTTAGCACATTTTATAATGAACCATATACAACCAAATGGTGTTTCACCCACTGCTAAAGAATAATTTTATTCTCAACTAAGGAGTCCATCATAAAACGAGATGAAATTCACAGTCTGAGCCACCACAGTCGTGCTGAGCACATTTTTAGGCATATGGCAATTTTATAATGGTCATTGGCAATGAAGAGCTAAAATTCTGTTGCAGACTCTGAATTTAAGACATTTCACATAAACCTGCATATCTCAGGAAACAAATTACATGTTAAGTGTGCAGCTTCATAACATTACAGCCAATATTTGCATCTGTAAGTCTGATTACCTCAAAATAGGAACGCTATTTTCAGCACAAGGACTCAGTTTATAAAGGGTCCAAATATTTTTAAAGAAAAATCATTTGTCTGAAGACATCATTAAAAGAAAACAAATACAATGAGATGGAACAGGCTGCCCAGAGGGGTTGTGGAGTCTCCTTCCTTGGAGGTCTTCTATACCCGACTGGACATGTTCCTATGTGACCTGATCTAGGTGAATCTGCTTCTGCAGGGGGGTTGGACTAGATGATCTCTAAAGGTCCCTTCCAACCCTACCATTCTGTGATTCTATGAACTTTCTACAGTCTGAGTTACCACGACATTGTGCTTCTACAATATGTGACCCTGTCTTCCCAAGCAAATGCCCTGATTACTATTGTAAGTCTGTCATTTAAATAGTTCCTTCCTGTTTAAAATGTAGAGAGCCAAATGTGTTTTCCCACAACTAAGGATTGTGTAAGACTCCCTTTTCTCTTCCAGCGAGCCAGCTGAAGATGGATGAGCTTCCAAAGCGATATCAGTTTTAATTGCGCGTCTTTCTCTCATTACTAATTTCCTAAACACGTCTCTAATCTCGCAGCGAAATCTCTGAGCACACAGTAGGTGTAGCCACATACATCACGCTCCAGAAAATTAATATGAGATAATGATCAGAGCTGCCATCACAACATAACCTGAAACAAGCAAGATACATTAGAGGTGATACATACTCATTCGCTAGACTCTGATCTCAAGTGTTTCTGGAAAGCAGCTGTTAGAGGTTTCCCTCCCTCCTGTATCTTGGAGGCAAGAATGCAGTTATTGGGATGTAAGAGAGGGATATGCTTCAAGCTACCTCCCTTTTGCACTTTCCATTAGGCAGTTACAAGCTGGTGATGCCCAATACATATTTACCCCTGCCCTCCCTTACCCTAAATCACCAAGAAGCACTGATTGCATAAGGGAGCCAGGATCATCTCCTCTACAGATAAGCACAAGTACGCCAGCTCTTTCTTGCCCCTCAAGGGACCAACAGCTCCCTCCACCTAGGACAAGGTCTCCTGGTAGGCCTGTCCTCTCCAAAAGCCCAGGAGGAGTGCAGAAAGCATAGAAGATAGACGCACCCAACAAACAGGTAGGAAGGCACTTGCTCACACATGCCCCATGTGCTGAAAAGGGTCACACACCCAGCAGCTGTCTGCATCAGATGCTCTTTCACAGGCAGGAATCAGAGCTATGAATAGACTCGTCAGCTTAGGTCAACTAAGTGCCTGCCAGTTATGCACATGGTATCTCTCTCATTCCTCAGGTATCTCTCACTGCCCGAAAGAAAACAGGCATTGCACAGCTGAACATGTTGTAGCATTCATTCACCACTAAACCAACAAAGCAAGGTGGCAACTTTTAGGGAGGAAAAAAAACCAAAAGGGCAACTGTCACTGGGCTTCCTCCACAGCTAAACACACAGCACATCAAATTCTTACAGGAGCAATGCTTTAAGCACACTATCTGCCTTCTCATCAGCTGCTACTTTCCAAATAAAAGGGGCAAGTTCTAAAAACTGTTCAGAGTGGCAAAACAAGGTCAATCACAAGCACTTCACTAAGTTTATATCTTCTAAGTGGTCTTAAAAACATGTCAAATGTATGACTCTGCCCTGTTTGCTCAAAGATAACGTATCACTGCTGTTTCACAGTCCAAAATATGAAGGCACAGAGAGATTAGCAATACAGTTGAAGTATATGCACCAGAGTAATGCACTTAAAAAACAGGACACGTATCAAGAACATAGGAAGTCTCAGGTATATATGCATGCAGCTTGTTAGTCTGTAACCACGTTTAATAAAACTGTATATGCTAAATGAGGAAAGCATATCTAAAAATGTAATGCCAGCTGAGTTGCCCTGGGTCCCTAGGGAAGCCTGTAGCACAGACAGTGTGAGTAAGCTGGAGTTAGGATGTTTCACTGTATACTCACTGTACACGTTGCTATAGAAGCTGGCTGATGAAAAAGTTACACAATGTCACATTTCTGTCTCAAAGAAAAAAAAAAAAAAAGAGTAAACTGTTTCCGAAAAATGTCACCCTGTTTTTCTCCCTGTTTTCCATGTACTGACCAAGATTTAACACCTTAAAACAAGCCTGGGCTTCCTCAAGAGCCTGATGAAGACATCAGACCTCCTATGAGAACACTGGTTCTTCTTGAAAACAAATACTTCTATGAAGCCCCACTCAACAAAGTTGAGTTACAAACTCAAGGCTTCACCAGAGCTTTGCTCTGCACCACCTACCCCCTTGACTGGCACTGGTTTCCACATCAGACTCATGATCATAACGCCGAGCTTTGCAATGCACCCTTCCACCTTAGATGGGAATTAACTGACCACTGAAGTCAAGGCAAGCCTTTCAAGTGAGTTCACTAGGCTCCTACTTCTTTTTAATCCTCCTTAGCATTTGCAAACAGCTCCTTTACAACCAGAGGGACAGGTTCTTTATGGCTGCCTCGGTTAATGCCTTAATCCACAGACTGAAGCAGGTCAGATTATCTACACTTATCAAACATAACGTTATGCTTCATAAGCTATTTTTCTGCTTCAGTAAGGAGTAAGCACGTTTTTTATTTCTTACTCTGTTTACCCATTACCTCACCAAGCAGCATTATTGTTAGGCTTTCTGAGGCTCTCCTAGAGTGGGAACGTATAAAACAGGATTTCCTTCAGCTCTGCATACCTACTTACTCCAGAGTCATTAATGACATAAGACTGGATTGAACAAAGACTTAACATCAAATGAGCGTTCAAAACAGCTCAGAACAAAAATATATCTGCTTGGAACACTGCACCTCTGCTTTGTCTTTAACAAACAAATGAAAACGCTGACGAGGCACAAAATTGCTTTATAGACCACTTCTGCTTTCTGCACTTCTGATTCCATGAGAAAAAATGGGAGAGCTGAACACTTGCATGTGGGACATGGATACCAGCAGGCTCCAAATGAAGTTTATAGCAGCACTTACACATCAATCTGCAAATTCAATTGTCTTCTTTAACTGAAGATAATTAGTAACTTTACTACTGCCAAAAGGAACTCTGCAGAAGAGATCCAAGTCCTGCCCCGGAATCCTCCAAAAACCCAAACCAACTATATATTGTCTTCCATGTTATTACAGGTGGCAGCTGAAATATCCAAGGGTGGGTAACACTGCTCAACTCTATCAGAAGGGCTCTTTCCTCTGACAGAACACCCCTCCCAGCAGGGCCAACACTGCACAGGGACACATGTACCATACTCATCACACCATAGGACAGGCTAGCACTGAAAAGCAGCATACTCTGCTTCCTTCCCTCCCCACCATTCCAGACAGATACATTTAACACAAGATATGCTTTCAGAAGATACCCAGTAAGCAAGTCTCCCCTGAAAATTACCAGGAACTTGGGGGGGAAAAAAAGCCACAATTATTGACTTGTTTTTTCATTGTTTGACAAAGGCCACATACAATTACCTTATCTAGGGCCAAAGTCAGTAGGATAGAGAAGAAATTGCCCAAAAGCTACAATGATACTGCTGTATTCAGCACTTAACATCCAAAATTGCCCTAGAAATCTCTTAAAGGCCTCTGTACTGGTGGTGTACACAAAAGCAGAGACAGCCAGCAGCACAAAAGCAATGTAAGGATGCTTTAGGAGAAACACTGCTGCTCTGTTTAATGCTATCAGCTTCTGCCTGCCTCAGGACATTTCCTACCCCATCTACAAACACACACAGTGATTCCCCATCCATTAAGTAAAGAGTCTTTGAAGATAACGAAGCTTCTTCTAATCTCTCATTGATGTCTCTCCTGTATTGTACTCAGTTGAGCTACAAGACTCCTGTGTTAACTACCTCCTCTAAGATGATTAGCTAACTCTTTGCTCTTGCACATATTTAAGGAATCCTGTCAAGGTAAGAAAGAAGCAGATTTTTCACAGAGTGGATCTACTTTTTTTTCCTTGAACTACCATAGACATTTTTCATCTCCTTTAGACATGGGTGAACTGCTTCTGGACTGTTACTCTGAGTGGGACGACCTTCAGTACTGGATCTTTCACTGCTTCCAAAGAAAGCACAAGTATAGTCTTTAGAAAGGACTGGATGCCCTGAACTACTTGCCAACATATGAGGCTGTTGCTCCAAAGGTAAGAAGAATGAAAAATCAGATGGAACCTGGACTAGCAACAGGAATTAAAATGGAAACTACAAAAAGAAATCACAGAGAAGCAGAGATCTTCCAATGAATCACCTCAGAGAACAATACCTTTGTGTTCTCTTTTGTGTTCACTTCTCAGGGACAAGTGTTTATTCTGCATTGCAGTTCTTTATCTACTCCATGCTTTTCATTGCGCCCAGTCCTATGGGAGTCAAGCCCTCCCATAGCAATGAAAAGCTCAGTGGAGAGCTCAGAGTGAGTCAGAAAAGCCAGCCCTGTGCATAACATAGTCTTCATGTCACCAAAAGATCTGGCAATAAGTAGCTGAGGCCCAACTAAATTCTTACAGCACAAACCAGAGCAATTTTGCTCAAGCTGTGTGTGCTTGGGAGCACCCATGACCAGAATAATAAAAGGATATACAGCAAAAACGAGAGGAAAAAGGCTCAAGCTGTGGCTGAATATTCACACTTGGTGTCGGTCTCCAGGAGAATTGATTTTGAAAGTCTGAATACTATCAGACCGGGTTGTTTGCCTCTTGGATAAGCTGTATCTTAGCTATACCAAACAGATACTGGCACTATTTACACACACACAAGGGTAATTATGTTCTCACTGAACAGAAAAATGAAGAGGATGTGCTGGGGAAAAAAAAAAAAAAAAAAAAGCAGACAGAGGTAATGATACCTTCACAGAGAGACAGATTTGGAATAGAGACATCGACCCAGTTTTGCAGCCTGGCTTCCTCTTCATTTCACCAGTGTAAATCAACTGCAGAAACACAGCGCCAACAGGCTTCATTTTCCACCTGTTAACACAGGTTTTCAAATTCCACTGTCAATAAAAGAACCACGATGCAAACTGTTACGAGATGAAAATCCAGGGCCACATGTAACTGAAGAGAGAAATAGAGAGATATATAGACAGATTCAAGATGACACGTTGCTGAAAATGCCCTTCCCTAAACCTACTCACGGCTCCCCAAAGGGTTGTTACCAAAGACATGACTACTTTCCACTGCCAAACAGCCCACAGAGAACTAAGTAAGGCCATAAGCTGATGCCAAGGTTTTGCTACTCATGCTTCTGCAGGGGGATTGGACTGGATAATCTCTAAAGGTCCCTTCCAACCTCTACCGTTCTATGATTCTATGATCAACTGGCAAATGCTCAACACAAAGTCCACCCTTCCATGCAAACAACAGAGAAACTCTTTTCACAAGTGCAACATGGCAAGTTGAGAGAGTCTCTCAACAACACAAATACTCTTGCAACTGTTCAGTTCCCTGCAGAAGTCTAAACTACCATTCTATGATTCTATGAAACCTGAATTCAAAGGAACATCACCAGAGGTCAATCAAGCCAGAGTAAGACTGCACGAGGTGGCAGGTTAAAGCATCTCACATATGTAAAAGTATGAAATTCAGAAAGGGCCCCCAGGGATCCCGATGCAAGACATGAAGGTGTAATTAAAACCCATAAATCCATCAGACAGAAAAATGCATGTAAACTTAATACATGAGCTCATCTATTTTAATTTCTCGACCACATTTGTCTTACTCTACAACCCTTTGGAGCCTACAAATATAAAATTAACAATATCAAGAGAAATAGTTCTTAATATGTGGAATGTGAGTATCAATAATAAGTGGTTTTTATTTTATTCTTACAGGTAATTGCCTAAAGAAGCTCTCTCAGCAGACTGCTGAGACTCCCTGCGTATTATAAATTACTTTGACTGCATCTCTTCTTTACAAAACCCACAAAAGGACAATATCTTACAGTGCTTCCACGCCACTCAATCATCCACACAAAATTACCCTTGTGAGAGCTTGTTGGAGGAACGTCAAATGTACTTGCCTTTCTTTGCAATAAAGTCTTCAGTGAAAGACAGCAAAATAGCTCACTCCTGTGTTCACTTTTACACAAGCTACACTAACCCCTGAACGTTGTCACTGGAGATTCTGGGTTTAACTTAGCATTTAATTACAAGCTACAAGCAAAATAGTTACAGGCCAAATCCTGGCCTGTGTTTCACCTACAGCATAGTTTTCAAGATACCTGAGCTTGCAAATGCTCTGCAGCACTTGTAGTTCACGTTAAGGCTAAGGCACTTCTTATAAAAGGGGTATATGGGACAAACCAGCCCTTTCAGCTTCCTCTGGTCAGTGAGTGAAGTAACACTGGCATTGCCCGGAGATGACAGTGGCAAAGACACTTGTTCCTCACCTCCATCCTTCAAAGGCCACATTTTGCAGAGCAGATTCATTCCTCATTAGTAATGACTGTTTCCTTGAGGTCGAATGGCCCGGGGCCAGGCAGCGGCATGGGAACCCCTCTCTTCCTCATGCCACACCCCACGTTAGAGCACACACAGGGGGATTACATGGCACTTGCATCAGAGCTTCCTCTCTTTTTCCCAGAGCACTCCTCACAGATGGAGCAGCCACATCCCTATACAAACACACACATGTACATGTGTTCCAAAACAAAACTGACACATTAGCACAACACAGGTAACACTTCTCAAGTAATACCCGAGTCAGTCAAATACCCCTTTTCCTAGCACTCAATGACCATTTCTACAAAATCCAGGCCAAAAAAAAAAACCCTAACAACTCTGCTGCTCTGTCAACACAACACACAGTCCACTACTGGCAGAGGTTGGCATGCTCTTTACACTCATCCTAAGCACGCTCACCACATGGGAAGTAAAATCCTCCTTGACCAGGCTGATAGGGATTAGCTCACTCAACTATCTCTCTAATATTCCTTAAATCATTTGCATATCAGGTTCTCTGGCATCATCAGTCAAGCCTCACCTCCTGAACATAGCCCGGATCAGTCCAAATTTTGCCATTTATTGCAGATTAAAACCATTTAGTTGCATCAAACAAGCCATGTGGGAAGTTCCCAGTCAGGGTGGTGACTGGTCAACCCAAGTCTGGCCAGTGGTTTTGGCTTCTGGAGCCACTTCCACACCAATGTCTTCCAAGCACTCTGCAGACAACACACATAGAATGTTTATGAGGTTTGCTTCTTGGCCACTTAACCATCCTGAAAACTGTGCCATTGATCACTACAGTCTGTCTGCAGTTGGGCAGCAGATACAGGCAGTTGCTTTTATGCTCCACGATAAACAATTTGCTGTTAAAGAGAGGGTCTGTCGCAACATCAGCATGTTTTTTTCCCCAGGCAGTCAAATAAGACCCAATAGCTACCAAGCAAAGAGCTGAATGCTTTCACTGCTCCACACCAAGCAGTATGGAGAGCCTCTACAAATGACCCAAAAGCTGCAAAGCAATTGAAACAAGGACGGCCACATTTCCTAATCACACAAGCCAATTGCTTGTCTTCATATTTCTGACAGCTGTTAAGACTGCAACATCCCAAAGTGTCCCTGAAGACAGCTCACAATCTGAGGATGGCAACAACCCCTGCTGCCCTGTTTTGGGATGGGGATTGGATGCATGCCGCTGGTCCAGCATAGTGTCATTGATCTCAGCTACCTCAGCAGGCTCACCTCCTCTGAAACACTGAGTAGCACCACTAAGGTGAGGGCTGCATGAGGTACCCTGACTCTTCAGGAGCCACATAAGATGTAAAAGCAGCAGGCAACCCCTGCAAAACATTTTTACTTGAGAAAGCTACACTCAGGCTGTAGGAAACTGCAGCAGTCAGAGATCCAAAATAGCAACAATGCCAAAAGGACTAAATACATGCTACAACATACAATACAGTAAGAACAGCACAAGGCAATAAAAAAGAGAGTACAATGCAAACTGAGTATGTCTAACTTCCTAAATGACTTCAAACACAAAGCCAACGCTGCCTGTTTACAGTATAATCAGCACTGATCGATACATACACACTGACAGCAACACAAACCATGCTGTAACACATTCTGTGTTGTGGTAAAACAGGAAAACACTTTTAAACACAACCTTTTGAAGACTGTGAGAACTAGGACTAATGCTTCACAGTTAATGTTGAAAGCCAGTCAATGCCCAGCCTAGCAAGAAGTATCACATTTCGGTTTCATACAGAAGTTTTCCCATCCCATTCACCCAGCAGCGTAAAAATCCCTCAGCAACTTTATGCAAAGATTTGCTAAGAGCTAAATGAAAATTGATCGTGTTCCCACAGTCATCCAGAATTCCAATCAATTCTGCACAGGTACTGACATATGATAATGCCAGCCCGAAGTCTGAGCAGCCTGCCAAACTCCAGGAACACTGATCAAAGCCTGATTTTTAGGGCTTGACTCAAAAAGGAGGATAATAGTATGCACCTCAGCCTTTCTTTCTGAGGAAGTGCTGAGTTAGGGTGATGCATACAACAGTCAGACCCTTCATGATAAAACAAACAAACAACGATGGCATTACGCTGCCTAAAATAGGTGGATATGTTTATATCCGTTAAACATTCTTTCCCCAACATGAAAATTAACATCTGCCTGATAAGCCTTAAAAAGCTCATGCAGCTTCAAAGCAGTCAGTCCAAAGAGCTACACACCAAAAGTTTACTTTAGCTTATCCTAGAGAAGAATACTTTTGTCTTGCAAAGTAACATATCCCTACCATCTGCCTTGCTTGGAATAATCGTTTGAGGCTTTGCTCTTGGCTTCCTCTACAAAATGTTTTGTTTTAAATGGAAAAAAAAACAACATTTTTTAATGAAAAGTACTAAGTAACACACTTTGACATAAACTTCCATGGCAGTATGAGTGACTGAAGACACTGAAGAGTTCCCAAGAGTTCCATTCCTACAAGGCAGCTTTCCAGTTTCATCACAGCACAGTATACAGATAAATCCCTTCTAGATAGCATGGGCACAGCACTAATCCATTCTCCCTAAGCTAATCTGTTACTCACTACTTAAGCAAGCTCCCCTTTGCCTGGACATACATCACAGCACCTTCAGTCCCATTCTGCAGCCTCACCATTCCCCTTCTGGTGAACTGGCAGATTTTCAGGACTGTTTCCATTGTCACAGTTTCTCTGAAGTCCCAGGCTTTCTTTGCTGTTTCTGCTGTTGCAGAGATACCAGCCCCAGAACCCCTTCCTCAACACTTTAAAGTTTATTTGCAAGTCACAGAGTCTGCTGTTCTTCCTCATTACACACAGGAGCAGTCAATGATACTTGATGCCATACAAGTAAGAGAGAGTCCTTAAGCTGGAAATGGACAAAAGATGGAAGCACTTTCTCTCTGCTAGGCAAAGAAGAAATCAAGCACATGAATATTAAGCAGCTTGCCCAAATTTACAAAGTCAGTGACAGATCTGGTCACTAAATTCAGGTCTGGCATCCCTACCATGAGACAGAATTCCTCCTGTTACAAGGCAGCAGGAGGCCTGATTCTCCTGAAAGTAGAGCCCAAGCTATCTCCTGAGAGCCACTCATCTGAAGGACTGCACAAAAGGAGTAGATACTTCTAACAGAAGTCACCCTAGTTTTGATCACAAGCACGGGCAGCAACAGACAAGGCTCTCACCTCCCTAAAGGTGCCTTCCATTTGGGGATGTACTGGATACATAAAAGCAAAATAGTTATTCCAGTGCTGCAGGTCTGCAGTCAGAGGACAGAGAGACAAATCCAGACAAACTAAATTCCATACATTTGCAGCACATGTTTTAAAAACGAGGAAACAATACTCCCAAAATGGACAACTACCTGCCACACTCAGTGTGAGCAACATCCAAACAGACCTAGTTTCTGAAAGTAATCCAGTTTTGGAAAAGGCAACAGCATCGTCATGGAAAATCCTTCCGTAGGATTTCACAGGCACATTTCCAGACAGATGTTCCTGGGTGACGCATAATCTCCAATCCCTTCTCACAGCAAAATGTTTCATCTGCCAGGTGAAAACCCAGGGACTAACTGGCTCTTCTTCACGTCGGCATCCTCACCGTGGGAAGGATTCAGCCCCACAGAGTACAGTTATGGTGGGGTTCCCCAGCAGCAGGAGACCCACACAGCAGCCGTGGGCATGGTAGATGATCCTGGTCTTGGGAAGGAAAAATCTCTTGTGGTGGTTCATGCCTTTATGCCATCTCTGTTCCAATACCCTGCAGCACAGGTCCAGAGCAACAGCCACTATCAGCTGCTGTGGGCTGGGTAAGAGGAGGATGACTGCTGCCTCCTACAAACTCAGTGTTAACAAGTCAGAGGTTGGGATCACTGTAGGTGGAAACTCTTGGCAAAAACAATAAAGCAGCTACTACATATTTCAACAGGTTCAAAGTAACCTCAGATGTTAGAAGCAGATGCTCTTTCCACCCCCTGGGATTTTGAAATGGTTTATGTGTTTCCTCCCTTTTCCCTAATAGGGCAGGGTGCTGAAGGAATTAGCTAGAGAAAAAGCCTGAGCAGTACTAATTACCCTCAGCTACCCAGGAGACCACAGTACCTTCAGCTAATTGCACAACCCCCCACTCCCCCAATTCAGATCCCCTAGTGAGAAGGTCTCTTGCCTCCAGCATATCAACTGCAAGATAATCCTGCTCACCTGTACTTTAGAAGAGCTTGAAAATCCTAAATGTCTCAAGCAAACAAGTAGTTCCCTGTCATACAGCATAGGGACTACTAAGCTAACTGAAACAAGGGAACTGCTCGTGTCAACGCACTTAACACGGCATTGTCACTAACCCCATTACTAGACTGCACACATACCTGAAATCCACATCTGAGCTCATAGCCTGAAGCACTCCACAGCCAAGTCTCTGCAAGAGTCTCCCTCACAAAATTCAACTTGCATCTAAAAAATGCCCTGTAGTTTCATATTTATTGAGACATTACTTTTCCACTTACGCATTTTCAAAGTGTTTAATAGAAAACATTCTGCAGTGCATTTAGCACTTGTGAAGAGCCCTGGAAAAGTGGATTCCTCTAGAGGGGAACCTGTGAAAGACACAGTTCTCTCACTCAATTCCTCTAATCTACGTCAACCCACTTGCAGAAAGGCCTCCTATGAAAAAGAAACATCTCCCTACAGTAACAGAGGACCTCAAACTTACCCAAGACTCAGGAGCCTCATCACTGGGACACTCGAATTCCAGATGAACTTGGCACTCAATAGAAAAGGCTGACACAGAAAACAATGAGCACCAGAAGAAAAACTCCACAAGTCAAGGGTTGCTTCTAAAAGCTTAGACCTATTCCATGTGCACCTCAGTTGTTGTGAAAAGTCCCCACATGCTCTGAACTCCCCCTCTTTCAGGGAAGCATAAGCCTGGAGGCAAACACCCAGGACATGGAGCCCTCTCCCAGGTTCCTCTGTGTTCAGCACAGGCTCCTGAAGCATGTAACAGTGCACTCAGCAATTAGGAGACAAGTACTGGCAGCCAGAGATCACACAAGTTCTCCTTGCTACTAGTCCTGCTGATACCATGCCATCAGAGCAGCCAAGGGGGAAATAATGAAGCATACTTGGCCCTCACATATCAAGACCACAGTCCTCAATCCCACAGGTGTCCTCTTGGCCTGGTTTTCCAAAGAGAACTGTTGCATTGCCCTTCTTTCCATCCTCCTTGCTGCCAGCCCTCCTTAACAGCTTTTGAACTTGTCAAATGATTCAAAATTGGCATAAAAGGCCCAAGAGCAAGTTCTTATATCTTCCACAAAATGTCCATGAGACAAGTCAGGCATGACCCACTTGTTATTGTTTGGCAGAAGCCTGATGCTCTAGCACTAACTTACTATCAACCAAAGAGTATGTGTGCAGGTGCAGAGGTGCTGCCTCTTTTCAAGTCATCAAGGACAAGGAGGGAACAGCTGGGATTAATGCAGAGAGATGAAGAGAGCAAAGGAGGCGAGCGAGGCATCCATCCTACCAAACCAGCCGTTCTTAGTTCTGCTGCTCATGGAAACATGTGGGGGTTATTTAGCATACAGGAGAAACCCACGGGAAAGAGCTTTGCCCTTCCCAGAACTTTGTTCTCCGTCTCCCCTTTCAGGTGATGCAATCAGCAGCATACACAGGTGTACCAAGAGACCATGGCTTTGATCAGCAGCAGGTGTGGTGAGAGTTCAGTCCAGCAGCACTGGGTGGCATCTGCATAGCTGTAACACAGCAGTGTGAACAGAGAGTCTAAAAGCCACTGCTATCCTCCCTTTTTTTTTTGTCTGGAGAAGCCAAGCTTCCTCCAACTCTAGCGGGTGTAACACAGAGCCCTGCCAAGGACATGGCAGGCTAGGACTTGCTTAGCTCCCTCAAATGATTCATGGTTCATTAGCAACAGAAGGCATGACCTCTCCTGGCGACCAAGGCTCTCTACAGACCAGGGTTGGCATTGTGCCTCTTTGTACCCAACCACAGTTTACCTGGTCAACCATGACTACAGTGTTTTTAGGCATCAGAGAAAAACCACCATCCACTCCACTAGCAATAAAGAGCCCACACTCACTCCTTTGTCTCTCAGACTCCCTGAAAGCTGTTCGGTGGACAGAATGCAACAGGGGTAAGAACAAAACAAAACATCCCAAAAAGCAAAAAAAAAAAAAAAAACCAAAGAGGGAAGAAAAGAAGCTCTTAAAATCTAGGATAGCAAGAACACGGCTGAACTCAAGCTACAGTACAACATACATGTGTTTCTGCTCCCCATAATGCTGCCTCTGACACCCACCTGCCCTGCCAGGAGGTACAATGTAAACTGTTCAGACAACAGGAGTGCTGGGGGTGAGCGTGGATGGAGATGGATGAAATGAGGTGTCCGAATCCCTGAGCTGAGAGAAACACAATCCTCAAAGTCAATCACTTACTTAAAAAGTGCACTCCCTCTGCCCTTGGTTTCCTTTCAGTACTGGTTTTAAAAGACATTTTTATTCCAGTATAAGCAGGCGCAATTATTGCTTTTCTAGAAACAAAATATTTACCCCAGTAAAAAAACCTCTCTGTGGATGTAGCTGTCTCAGCGTGCACATTCCTCATACCAGCAGAGCTTTCTTCCTCTGCTCATCAGGGATTAGCTAAAACCATTTTACAGTAGCTGTAGATCCTTAAGGCTATTGCCTGTGCTAGAGGGAGCACAGTTTCCTTCCAGTGATGCAGCTGCAGGAGCACATCTCACGTGGGACACTCCCTGCCCGTTCCTTTCCTTCAGAGACACACGCCTCCCTCTGACACACACCTCTTTAGAAACGACAGCACGTTTGGGTTTACTGAGCAGAAGCATCGTGCAAATTAATTATCGTTTGTGAAACACTGTGAAATTTTAGGTGCTAAGCGTTATTATTACTAATTTAATCGACAGCTCCATTCAGTCCTCAGCCTCTCCCGTGGAACTGCCAAGAGTGATGCCAATTAGCGGTAATCGTGGCGGGTTAGTGACAAGGCTATTTGCCAACTGGGAGTGAGACAGAGACCACCAACCTGTTTCCTGTGGATTGCCCCACAGCTGCCAACAGCAACAACTTCCAGGCACAACAACCTGCTCTCTACTCCAGCCAGAACCCTGGAGGCAGGAGATCCTATATCCCATTACCAGCTCCCCCAGGGACACAGCCTCCAAAGCTTATACCAAACTTTTAATTGGGAGTAAATCAAGGTAGCTCTTTCCCATCCCTCCTCTTACACTGATTCAGTACATGACCCAGCAACTGACGCTGCAATACCAAAATGCTAACCCAGAGTAATTTCAGACTCAACTTTGCTTGCTTTCATCCACGCTCTATGGAAAACACATTTGATTCACACACAGGCCTCACTGTGGTGGCAAACTGTAAAGGCAGCAGCAGTAAAGAGAAGGGAACTGACAGCCTAGGGTGCAGTAAATCTTGTGCTTGGGAGGACTGTTAAAAGGGTTTTAACGTAAGCAAAGAGGTGTATCTTTTTTATCAGCTGTCCACAGAGATGTGGAGGGCTTGAAAGAGATGCAAAGAGCTAACAGGATCCTGTAATCAATGCGTATCATCTGAGCACCGAAACTTTACATTAGTTACATGTTTTAAATATGCCTAATTGAAAGGAGAGCAACACATAAACTGTATGAATCATAGCCCTCTCAAGCAATTAGACGTGTTATCCCTGCAGACTGCAAACAGTACGTTGGCTTTTTATTCTAATGTGAATTCAATCCCTTGTCAGCTGCCCCACACATGAGAATACACCTCCTCTCTTTCATCAGGAAAGATATCAACAGCAGGAAACTAGCCCTTCTTTCATCTCTTGAGGCACCCACCCACCTTTCCAAAGGGTTTTCAACCAGGTGTGGAAATCTTTCTGAATCTGTGCTGAAAGATCCCTTAATTATTATGGCAAAGGAGGTAAATCCTTTGAGAGTAGCATGCTCCAAGCAGTAGCCTTCTGGTGTTTACTCATCCAGTAGCTGCTTAGTTTGACAGTATATTAGAAAAGCTTATAAGAAACCCTTTAGACTTTTACTGTATGGACATGAAACTCTTACAGAGAGGAGTTGCTTTTTCAGATGTCTTGTTATATAATTAAACAAGAAAGGAGGAGGGGAGAGAGGGGAAGGAAAAAAAAAAGCAGCAAGCTGCTTTTCTGGCACAAACATTACACAGAGCTCAACCTGCCAGCATATTGCATCAGATTCCCACTGCAAGGCCAATTCACAGCAGCTGAGTAGCTGAACCCCTGACTGTTATCTCCCGCTAACCTACTTCACACTCAGAAGGCAACAAGTAGGACGGTTTATTGCATCTTCCTTCCTGAGGAGCTGCTCGCTCCAGCAGGATTAGTGGGGGTTTTGAGCCTGCAATTAGGCGAGAGGTCTCACACAAGCCTTAGAAAATGGGGTGGGTTTTCTTCATTTTAAGCATCGGGCTGCGCAGTACGCTACTCAGTAAGTAAACTTCAGGTATTTCACGTGCAATCAGGTCTGTCGAGGTTCTGACACCGTGTTGGCTGCTATTTCATTAACATCGCCAGGCATGCTTTGAAACCCTGCAGAAAAGGGGGACTCATTTACCCATCATCGAGTGCTTATCAAGGAAGTCCCCTGAGACCTGCAGGAAGGAGACCACACAAACAGGCCTTTGCTCGCAGGTCTCCTCACCTGAACACCTGGCCGAGGCCTCTGCCTCTCCTGCACCAGCAGCTTTTTCTTTCCCATGACAGAGATCTGCTCCCAGATAGGACACTATTCTTCACCGCAGAGGCCCACCCCAACAAGGGCAACAAGGGGGGGGTTTATAAGCAGCCTATCGCATGCCCTGCACAAGGGGAAATCAAACTTCTTCCCACTCTTTACAGCAATCCAGCAAACAAAAGGTCCAGCAGTGCTGAATTCAATGAGATAAGATACGTGACCTTTTACACAGCAGAAATAAGAGCCTGCTTCCAAACCCAGCGAGTCAGTAGAGAGGCTCCCGTTGATTTCAAAGGGCTTCGGATCCGGCCTGAACACACAAACGCCGCTGTGCATTCGGACACTGCTCCACAATGCACTTCCAAACAAAACTATATTTAGATTCAATGGGAATTCTGTAGATCATACAGGAACTCTTTGAATGAAAACGAAGGTCAATAGGGTTTGGCTTCCTCTTCAGACCCTCCCCCCCCTCATTCTTGCAAACATCCAGATAAGCATTGTTTAGAAAACAATACATTACTTCCAAATGTTATCAAACCCCCAACACACGTTCTGTGTGCCCTGAAACAGAATCTCGGGGTCTTCTGTGGCGGTTTGCCATGTCGGCTAACCCCTTGCCTAGGCAAGGCTCTGTATCAAGACTCTATTTTTTCCACCTGTATCACCTTTCTGAAGTTCTGTTTTGCGTGCCCTCAACTAAAGGAGAAGAGACAGCAACGACAAAGACCTCTGGTACACAGAAAACAAAGACAGAAAGACTGCAGACAACTACAGCACACACAGATAAAGCTGCACACGTGTTAAAGGAAACCTCTGGGATCCTCAGGCACTTTCTCCCATTCTCTACCAGGTACGAAGGACCACTGTGAGGACGAACCCGAAGCAGAATGACGCAGTCCCAGCTTGTCCCAGTGATACGGAGGTCAGGAAAGAGCCCATCAGCCAGGAAAGCACGTTCAAGCATCCAGACGGCTAAAGCCCAACGAAACCATCCCGCTCAAACTTTCCTCCAGCGCCACAAACACCAGTGTGGGCTTTTCAGCTGCATTTTTATGGGCTCCTCGGAAGGAGGAGCTGAACCGTCGCTACCGGCAGCTTTCTCGTAGGATGAAGGCGCTGCAAAGCCCAGCCTCAGCACCGAGCCGGCATCCCTAAACCTCTGTCCCCGGGATTGGGAGGCAAAGGCCTGAGGGATCAGCCCCTGCAGAGCGGGATGGGATCTCATCAGGCACCCTGGGCTCCTGGGGAAGCTCCGGGCGCGTCCCCTCCGGCTCCCGCACCGCCTCACTTCTCCCGCTCCTCTTGCCAAAGAGGAGCTTCTTTTTCTTTTCTTTTTTTAACCGCTTCTGGCAGGAGGCGACTGTAACAGAGAGCGTGAGCGTCCAGCCGCACAGTTTTTTTTTTTTTTTTATAAAGCCCGGGACGGGATATCCTTGAACTCTCCCAAGAACCCTCCAGGCTTGGAAATCGCCGGCTGTGCCGTTCACGCACTCGTCCCAAATCCCTAGGGATGTACACCTGACCCCCATCCGAGCTGGGAGCCAAACTCTCGCCAACCCCCCCCCCCCCCCCCCCCCCCCCCCCCCCCACACACACACACACACACCCGCACCCCTCATACACCCAACCCAGCGTCACCCCCGCGGTGCTGCGCGCTGTACGGGCGGCGCGGCCGCACTCACCGGCGGGACGTTGGGCTGGCAGCCGCCGGCGGCCAGGCGTGCTGCCTGCCTCCTCAGCTCGGCCAACTGCGCCTGGCAGCTCCGGCACCAGCCCCCGGCCGCAGCCCGCTCCAGCGGCCGCGGCTCGGCCCCCGCGGCTGCTCCCGCTCCCTCGGGCGCCGGGCGGCTGGCGCACCGTTCCTTTTCCTCCTCCTCCTCCTCCTCCTCCTCGGCGGCGACCGGCGGCCTTTTCCTCGGGGAAAGCTCCCTCGCCGCGCTCCCCTCCGCTACCTGCGGAGAGAGCAGAGCTCAGCGCCGCGGATCGCGGAGGCAACGCGGCTTTCGCCCCCTCCTCTCCTCCCCATCACCACCCCCCTAACCCTTCGCTGGGGAAAAATAAGAAAGGAAATAAATAAAGAAGCCTAAAGGCGGGGAGAAGTGTTGGGACAACTTACCCCGGGCGCCCTGGGCTCAGGTCCCAGACCCTTCTTGCCGGCGGCCACGATCATGATCGCGGGGGATGCTCCCCAGCCCCGCGTCCCGCTCCGCTAGTGCGGGCGGTTCGGTGCCCGGCGGTGCTGCCGGCCCGCGGCGCCCATGGCGGGGCGGGGGTCGGGGGGGGATGCCAAACAGGGATGTCGCCGGTTACCCCGCCCGTCCGGGCTGCCGCTCTAGGTGATGTTGCCTCCCATGTTGAGAGGGGAGTGTTAAGTTTGGGTTGGGAGAGAGAGAGAGAAGGCGGAGTGAACTCCCCACGGCGGCTCGGGAAAGGACCCGGAGTACGGGAGCACGTCGGCCAAAAAAAAGCTGGAAAAGTGCTCGGAGGGCAGGGGAGGAGGGGCTGGGCGGGGGCGAGGGAGGGTAAACGGGGCGGGGGAGCCTCGGCCAAGGCGGACTGAAGTTTTGGGTTGGGGATGGAGAGGGGGGGGTGGTGGGGGAAGAGGCTCTTTCATAGTGACCCTACAGGATAGTCCCAAAGCGGTATGACTAAGGCACGGAGACTCCCGCGGTTGCCTCCTTCACTCTCCAACACCCAAGTTCCTCGGGAGTGAGGGAAAAAGGGCCGGGCTATGAGTGCCGGTACCGCTGGAGGTGGGAAAGCAGCGCAGGCATCGCGGAGCTGCGAACGGGGGTCAGGGGACCATCACAGCCCCGCTCTCCCCTCTCCGCCCCCGCGGTTGCTGCTGTCCCGCGTGGGTCGGGGGTAACGCTGCGTCCCCACTCCGCGGGCAGATGCGCACAGCCTTCCCTCACCCCATTCCCCCCCCGGGGCTCACTCCCCAGCCGCTCGGTAGGCGCGTTGGGATGTTCCTACATGCGACAATTGACCTGACAGATGGAGAAATTAACGTTCGCGGCTAATTGTCTACTCGGCTGCCGCTCCAGCTCGTATATTTAGCACATTCCTCTTTATTGGTTTTTTTTTTTTCAGCTCCCAGAGAGAGGAATCCGTGCCACTGTCTGTCACCCCTCCTTCCCCGCTGCCGGTGCGGGTGCGGGTGCGTTGCCCCGCGGCGGGCCGTGTCGTGCCGTGCCGTGCCGTGCCGTGCCGTGCCGTGCCGTGCCGGGCCGGGCCGTGCCGTGCCGTGCCGTGCCGTGCCGGGCCGTGCCGGGCCGTGCCGTGCCGGGTCATGCCGAAGCCGGNTCGGGGCGGTGCAGCCGCGCCGCTGCCGTCCCTGTGACCAGAGCGCCACCTGCCGGCACCGCCGCGCGGCTGCACCCGCGGGTCCCCGCTCCCGGCCGGGACGGAGCCGGAGCCGGACCCCAGCACCCGGCACCCGGCGGAGATGGCAGCGCCGGCGGCTTCCCTCGAAGATGCCACAAACGCAGGTCCTTTGTCGCCTTCTCCGGTGCCGCGTGTGTGGGAAGCTGCTCGGTGGCACTGACCCGTGGGGTGGGGTCCGCGGTGATGTGAGCAGCGCCGAGCACAAAGAGTGGGGGAAAAACCCGCACGAGGGGGCGAAAAACAGAGATAGAAGATGTAAAGAGACAAAAAAATCCTCCTCCCCAAGAGGCACCATCCTCAGACGCTTAAAATTCCCTGGCGCTCTCGAGCACGTGTGTGAAGCCCCCACCCTCAATGGGTGCACGTCCCGGGGGAGGGCAGGGGCCATGTGCACCCCGCCACTGCCCTGAGAGCCCCTGAGAGAACGGCGGCCGCTGCCCCCGCCCGGGCCGCCCGTCTGCAGCCCGAGAAAAGTTTGGATGGCGAGAGGAAGAGGCGAGCCGGAGGGGGATGGAGCGCCGGGCTATTGCCCTTGGGGCTGCCTTGTGCCCCTCTCAGGGGATACCGGGAAAGCCGGGCTAGCACTGACCCAGAGCCCTGCTCCCTTCTCTCGCGTGCTCGGGGCTCCGAAATTTCCCATGTCCGAAGAACGGCTGCAAACCCTTCCAGCGGCTCCAAATGTCACGTTGGACGGCGCGGGGGGTTAAAAGGTTGTGCTCCCCGGCCCCTCGGTGCAGCGCTGGGGCTGAGCGCAGAGTCCTTTCTTTTTCTGATTGAGTAAAAGAAAAAAAAAAAATCCTCTTGGAAATACCGAGACTCAAGTCCCTCCTTTGAAGCCGGTGGCCACACAGGGTCCCGCGGTACCCGGGGACAAGCGTCCGGAGCGGGCCGGGCAGCGCGCTCCTCCCGCACCGCTCCGCGGAGCCGTCAGGACTGTTCGTGGTGCTGAAAACCCGCCGCCGCCAACTTCTCGGAGCCAAGTTTGCCATCCCCTTCCCGTGAGCCGGCTCAAGGCAGGGCAGGCAGTCAGATCCCACTCCCCACACCTCCCTCCGACCCCCTGTCGACCCCCAACCCCTCCTGGGTCCAAGCATGGTCCCTTTACCTTGGTTTTCCTTCGCAGGAGGTGGCTGGTGAAGCCGAAGATGATCTCCGAGTCTAAGCACAAGGCTCCTATCTCCAACAGGCTGGGGTTTTTCCTCGTGGCGTTGGAGGCATCGGGCGATTTTTGAAAAGCCATAGTTTAGGGTTGGAAATATCCAGCTCCCTGTGCGGAGGCGATGTATTTGTATACACACACACACAGAGAGAGAAGGGGGGGGGGGGGAAGAAGGGGGGAAAAAAAAGGGTATAAAATAGCAAATACCTCCCACTCCTTAAAAAAAAAAAAAAAGGGGGGGGGGGGGGAAGAGAGGGAAAAAAAAAAGCAAGAAGGCAGACGCGCGTGAGTTACTCCTTCATCTGCCAGGATGCGCGCTGCCGGGGTGAGGTAGCCAGCAGCCGGGCAGACGCACCAGCCTCCCTGCCTCTCTCCGCCGCTCTCCCGCCCGCTTTTGCACCCCCCTTCTCCCCGCCCCGCAGCCCACCTTGCCCGCCGAACACGCGCGGCTGCGGGTCCCGTTCAGCACCCCGCCGGTACCGGTACCGCTACCGCGGCCGCCGCTGCGCTGGGTGCGCGGGGCCGGCAGCGCTCTGCTCCCCCGCCGGCGGCCATCAGCTCGCCGAGCGAGGGGGCTCCCACCACACGGTGGTCAGGAGCCCGCCCTGCGAGCCCCCTGCCTCCCCCCCATCCACTGCTGGGTGGGTTTTAGTGGAGGGGTTGGGTTGGGTTGGATTGGGTTGGGTTGGGTTGGGTTGGCTGGGTTGGTTTTTTTTTTTATCACTCCTCCTTCTCTTCCTCCGGGGTGAGCGCAAGGAGGCAAAAGCTGTCAGTGAAGTCAGCTCAGGAGGGGGGGGGGGAAAGAAATAGATAAGAAAAAAAAAAGGAATAAGGAAGGGAAAAGGATGGGGGGAAAAAGGGAAAAAAAGGGGAAAAAAAAAAAGAGAGCAAAGAGAGGGGGAAAAAGGGAGGGGGGAAGAACAAAAGAGAAAAAGAAAGAAAGAAAAAATGAAGGGAAAAAGAAATAAAAATAATTTTAAAAGGAAAGCCTGAGAGAGCAGAAGTGAAGCACTTTCCAAAAGGGATCCAGCCCTTCACTTCTCTGAAAAGCTTTCCCCTGTTTCTTTCCTCCTACTTAATTGTATTTGCAGTTGGGTTCGGAGGGCAAGAGGGAGCGGGCTCCTCCTCACCGAGGGGGCCGGGAAAGCAGCTCCCCGATGGCTGTCTGGGGCGAGCCTCAACCACGTGTGTCCCCACGCGTGTCCCCGCCTAGGGGCCGGGGCAGACGGAGCTCCTGCATCGGGGGGTGCGGCTCGTGGGGGCGGGCGGGACGGATCGGGCTCCCCAGCAAAGCGGGGGGGGCTTTGGGCAGAGCGCTAATGCCTTCCCGCTAGACAAGTAATCCTCCCCCGACAAAAGCATTAACCCGCTTCGTGACACCTGCAGCGAAAGAGAGTTAATAATCTGCTTAGCCGGGCTTCCCTCTTCACACCCTCAACTGCGCCTGGGGCAGGGAGGGAGGGAGGG
>WBNH01011951.1:97283-115989 GCA_013401255.1 Urocolius indicus | reverse complement strand
GAAGGAAGGAAGGAAGGAAGGAAGGAAGGAAGGAAGGAAGGAAGGAAGGAAGGAAGGAAGGAAGGCCACAAAAAGACACCATAACTTATCATTGTTCTGAATTTGCTAGATAACTTGTAGGCTTCCAGCTAAGGATGAGCTTGTTAGATGAGGGAGTTGGGTTAATGGGTGGCTCTGTACAATAGAAGTGGGATAAAAGTGTTGAAGGCAGGCACAGGAGAGGTGCTGGAAGGGAGGAGAAGTAAAAAGAAATTGCAAGATGTTTACAGCAAAGGGGCAAGAGTTTGCTTGGTTTCTTATTGCATCCCTTCTTGATGTAAGTATCTCAGGCCAGAGATATGCCAACATGTGAGCTGGTCCCTATACCCACCTGAGAATGAAGTTTGCAGGGACTCAGCCCTTGTCTCACCTTGCACAGACTCATCCTCTAACACCTCACCAACCCCATCCCAGTCTCCTGCCCCACCACTCTGCATGCAAAGTCTTCCACCACTCTCCCCTGCGTGGGTGGGACATTCCCCTGCTCCAGGAGGTGCCGTATTACCAAGGGAGTGGGAAGAAGAGGGTAAAGGAGAGTGCAGAAGGAAAAACAATCCAAGCAACATGGTGGTATGGACTTCAGCTGTCCAGGAGAGTGCCCCAGATGAGTATACCACACAGGGCCTCAGCTCAAGTGCTCAGCATGAGGCAGAACAGTGCCTACCAGCAGAATCCAAAGCATTAAGTATCATTTCCCATGCATTGGGGAAATAGACCTGGAAACATCCAAGGGCAGAGATAACTGTGGCCAGGACAGAGAGGTCCTTTGCCCACTTTGGAGATGGCCTGAGGTGCCTGTCTCTATCTCTATCCCCTACATCTTCAGCCCAACCCAAGTTTAAGCACCAACATCACACTGGTCTGGTTCCAAGCACAGTTCAGTTTTCCCCAGCCTGAGGGCAGGCCCACTAGGTCACTCCTGCTCACCACAGTTTTCCCTGCTTCTCCAGATCTTGGCAAGGACTCTAGGAAGGTCTGGAGCTAAAATATGCCCTGAATGTTAGGCACTGAGTTCCCCTGTACAACCCCAACCTCAACCCTAATCCTGGAGAGTCTCTCTTTAATCACCCTTATTAAAGCAAATATCTCCCCACCCCACTGCCCTCGGGTGTCTTGCCGATAAACAAGCTGGAAGGAAAGTTATTAGCTTTTATTCACGGTGTCTAAACTAAAGTAAAACATCAACAGGGTGACTGTATGTAATAATAGACTAGATAAAGTCCATTTTTCTTGGACCCTCTGAAAGCGATCCCTGAGCATTAAAATGGGTCTCTTAATAAATATCTTATCTCCCTGCCACAGAGCCCTGGCTGCAGATAACCAGACAGCCATTACTGTACCTCTGAAATAACCCCATTTCCATCAGGGCCACTTCAAACAGGCTCCTCTATAAAGACCCCTCCCCTCCTCCCCATGGGGAGGTAAGGGAAGGCTTGAACCTCCCTGGGCAGAGGGAGTCAGAAAGGGGCAGGGGATGTTATCCAAGTCCCCAAGCAACAAGGAGACGTTACTGCATTGCAATGCATTCCCTTCCATAAGCAACTATGTGAACCAAAAGCCCAAATCCACTTCCCTCCCATGCCCTGCGCTGGGGTGAGCAGTGCTGGGCTCCCACAGTTCTGCTCCCCTGGGTCTGCTCTGCAAGCAGGGAGAAAGTTGGGCAGGAGAGCAGGGACTGAGCAGGCAGATGCCATCACCTCAGGGGCACAGCCTTCCCGGTGTGCACATCCCAGGATGGATTCTGGTGCCATACAGGTTGCACTGGAATCCTTTATTAATACACCACACAGGTGATAGCGGATTTATTAAGTATACTGCCGTGATTTCACATTTAATTTGCTAAGAATACAATGGTTTGGCCTAGAGGACCCGAGGGAAATCTAGGCAACAGTGAGCAAAAATCCATGAAATTCAATGTAGCACACTAATCATGGAGGCATTATAGTATTAATTGCTATAATGATATACTTCTAATCCTATCTTACACCGCACCACGTCATTTCATCGGGTAAGAGAGGAAAGGAATTAAATTTAGCTCGATACAGGCAAGCACGTAACTCAATATGAGCAGTCTTGAGTCCTGCACACTCCCAGGTTTAGGGCTAATGTCACATAACTCAGTCCACAGCAGGGAAGAAGGATGGCACAAGACTCCCGACACCCTCTCCAAAATCTGGGAGCAATATGGGGTGGGGGGGGAGATTTCTGCTGTTCAAGAGGCCATATAAAGGATAATTAGAATTCATTGTAAAGATGATTTATCATGTCTATCATTGTGCTTGAAAAGGCTAGGTCACCCATGAATGCTGATGAAATTTCAAAGATCTGCTCCCCGGGGACTTTTCGCATCTGCTGCCCTCGGAGATGGAGAAATAGCCCAGGGCAAAGCTCCTCATTAATACCACAGGAAAAAAAGGAGGGGGGGGGGAAATAGAAGCATTTTGTCCAACATAACATTTTCTCTTCGGTATTATAACTGACACGATCCGATCTTTAAATAACGTGGTAACAGGGCTNTTTCCCATCCCCCCCTCACCCCCAGGTTTCAGCTCTAGGTAGCAGCTCTCTCTCACAAGACGGCGTTTTGACCCGAAACACACTTTCTCCCGTAACAAATACTGAGTGAGGTGGGCGGAGGTGGTAAAAGTAGCTTTTGATCTTGTTTGTGTAATATGCAAAAGGACATCAAAGCGAGGGAAGAGGGGGAGGGAGAGAAAGGAAAGCAGAGCAGGAATAGCCCTAGACAGTGGAACACCAAGTAGCTGGGAAAAAAAGAGACATAATTAGGCAAACACGATAAATTAGTGGTTTTTTTAAGAGGTAGATGGAGAAGGGGGCTGGGAGTGCGGCCAGGGGAGGCGGGCATGTCCCGTTGTAAACTCGGCAACCCAAGCCCAGCTCAAACCTTGGAGGGGGAATGGGAAAGCCCCGCGGGCACATGACTCCGCAGAGAATCCCCCCGCCCCGCTCCCCCACACCACGAGGCGGCTGTCCCCGGCTCTGTCCTGCCAAGGGAACCCCGGGCCAAAGCCGAGGGGGAGGGTCAGGGAAGGCTCGGGAGGAGGGTCTGGACCCGCTCTCTGTAGCAGGGTAGGGGGGAAGTTGTTTTCCCCTCGGGGTGCTGCAGGTTTCGGGGCGTTCCCGGGCTCCTCATCCCGCACTGGTGTGTGTTTGTTGAAGGGGGATGCCCTGGGAGCCGCGGGGGCGATTGTTTGTTTGGGGTGAGTTGATTGGCTGCTCGGTTGGTTGGTTTGTTTGCTGTGTGGCCTCTCCTTTATTTTGATGAGGCCCGGTTGCCAGCGCTGGGTTTAATTGATTTGCAGGGCGGGCAGTTGAGACCATCAAGGGAAACTTCAGCCCTTGCAGACTGCTGAGAAAATAACGATTGCATCGGCGAAACCAACATGAAAAGCAAACGCAGCTCCCCCGCCACGGTTCACCCTCAGATGGGGATGTGATCACCCTGGAGAACTGAGGGTGCCGGGATGAAGCTGCAGGCCCAGACTGGCCATCTGGGTCATCCAGGGTGAGATTGGGGAGGGGAAGGCACAAAGAGAAGCCTCAGGCCCTCCCCTAGTTGCCAGCTGCAGCCTGAGGGCTGCCCAAAGGGAAGAGGGCAGCTCAGCAGTGGCTCCACGCTGTCTCTGCAGGCAGGTTTTCTGTCTGCTCCAGAAAGGACACATGGAAAAGAGTGGCCAAATTCACTCCATGAGACAGTTCTCTCAATTCCCAAGGGGAGTTGGGCTGGCCACCCCTGTCCTGCCTCTCCGTGTCCTCTAGCTGTGCTCTTGGGTGCCTCTTCCTCGCAAAACCAGGTCTCTCCTCTGCTTATTTCACTGATGCTTCTTTGCCACCCCTGTAGTCCTGGGACACCCCTGGGTGTCCAGCCCAGCTTTATGGACCCTTTTTCAATTCCCACCACAATAATAGGGTACCTTATCATGTCAAGATTGTATCTTGCCTGAACTTGGGGCAATTTGGGCCATAGGGTGGATCTCAAAAGTCTGGAGCAAAGCAGGGACTTAAGCAATCTCCAGGTCATGGTTCATCTTGTAGGGGAAGGCTAAGTAAAACAGCCTGATGCAAGGTCTCTCCTGTCACTGCTGAGAGCTGCTCTCAGGCCTGATCTGGTTTGGTCCCTTCCCTCTTCATGACTCTCCTCTCCAAGGGGAGATCGAATGATCTCTTGTAAACAACTGGTGAAGGTCAGAGGAAGGAAAGCCTGACACCACTTAATGAAAGGCAGTTGCAGACAATCTTTTGCTCAGTTGTCCGTGTCTGGGAGGCGTGGGGATCTCTATGTTCAAGCTTTTTAATTTCCATTCTAATTTGCAAGTCATAAAGAGAGACAGTATGCAGTCCATGGTCTCCTGTTTAATTTCTTGTCACCCTAATCATGCCAGTTTAACCCTCACTTGCTTGCCTAGGTGCTTCTTATGCTCACCTCTAGCTACTACCTCCTCTGTGAACCTGGCTACCCAGACACATTAGTGTCCTGCTTGTACTATAGATCTGTGGTTCTAATTTTATCTCAGTGATCTCTGCCCAGATGCATTCTAGTACCAACAGCTCATAGGAAGAGCAGCAGAAAAAAAATTCTTTTAAAATCCCCATCAGAAAAATTGCCTCCTTTTTAATGCTTGGTTGGGTGGGGTTTAAAGTAGGGGTTTAGAATGTGTGGTGGGATTGACAATTAAATTTTATGAGCTCTGTCATAGAATGGTGAGGGTGTGAAGGGACCTTTAGAGATCATTCAGTCCAACTCCCTGCCAAAGCAGGTCCCACCTAGATCAGGTCACTCAGGAATGTGTCCAGTTGGGTTTTGAAGACCTTCAGAGAAGGAGGATCCACACCCTCCTTGGGCAGTATGTGCCAGGGCTCCCTCATCTCAACAGTGAAATGTTTTTTCCTTATGTTTAAATGGAACATTTTGTGTTACAGCTTCATCCCATCACCCCTTGTCCTGTTGCTAGATGTGACAGAAAAAATAGTGATGCTTGACACCCACCATTTAGATATTTGTAACTATTAATGAGATCCCCCCTTAGTCACCTCTTCTCTAGACTAAACAGATGCAGCTCCCGCAGCCTTTCCTCATAAGGAAGATGCTCCAGTCCCCTGATCATCTTGGTGGCCCTGCACTGGCCTCTCTCCAGCAGTTCCCTGTCCCTCTTGAGCTGGGAAGCCCAAAACTGGAGTCCTCACTAGGTCTGTCTGGTGAGAACCACCTTTCGCCTTGATGCGAGGATACCCATCCGGGCAGTCCCTCGCCAGACTGCGCAGTGCACTAAGCCGAGGCCCCTGTCCTGCTGCCCACGGGCGAGGGTCCCGCGGCGCCGCCGGGGCCGGAGCGGGTGGTTCAACACCCTGGACAGCGGCGGTGCCGGGGCCGGAGCGGGGCGGTTCAGCACCCTGGACAGCGGCGGCGCCGGGGCGCGGGAGCAGCCGCCGCTCCGCACGGCCGCGGCGTGTGGCTGGGGACAGGGTTTGCAGAAAGAAGAGCTTCTGGCACAGCTAGGGGGATGTTTTAGTCACCACGTGGCTTTGGCAGAGGGATCTCACGAGGTGCAAGTGACGGGTAGCGCCAGACGCTCCCGCGGTAGCTCTGAAGACAGTTCCGCTCTCTCCCGTGACAGGTTTGTGTTACCGAGCCCATGCAAACAGTGTTGAAGAACAATCATAAATCACCTGTGCTTTAAACACGGGATCAGCCCCGCGCTGCCCACCGCTCCCACGGTTCACGGGATACCACGGGCTGCAGAGGCATCACTCCTCTGTGCAAGCATAAATTGGGCTTAACCAAGTGTCATCCTCTTCCTCCACCACTTTGCCTCCTGAGCAAAACCCCTCCTGGGGCTGCGAGCGCCCTGGGCAGCAAACGAGGTTCTGAAACCCCTCCAGGGATGGTGACTTCAGCACCTCCCTGGGCAGCCCGTTCCAATGCCTAACAACCCTCGCAGCAAAGAAATTCCTCGTATCCAACCTGACCCTCCGTCAATTCCTCCTCTGTTAATTCCTTAACCTCCGTTTACATTATTCATTTAATTAGCAAACATGAGGTTCTACACAAACAGATTCTCATCAAAGGTAAAATGGCACCACAACCAACATGAAAATACTCAAAAACGTATAGAAGAAATAATCAGTTTGCTGGTCACACACAGCAGAGGTATTGACAGCTCTCACTGAGCATGGCCCTGGAAATATGGTCTCCTCCCCTCCCTTGCTCCTCTACGGAACAAAGATTATATTGTAAGGCATAAAGTCAGAAAACGTGTTCCAGAGAGCTCTCTATGGCCTCTTCTTGTATCTCCATCCAACGCCCTGTCTTACTGCAGAAGTTGCTATTTCTTTTCCTTCACTGCATTATATCCTAAGCACGTTTTTCTTACAGCCCCGGCAAAAGCCAAGAGCCTTAATAATCCTTTACCCAAGCAGAAAGACTCCATGTTCTAAACCCATTTATAAAATGTATTTGATGGGAAAGAGAAAACTCTGCATCTGAACTAAAACGGGGCTGCTCTGTCAGTAAGACAAAGAACAGAGCAGGTGATTACTCTGCTGCACCCTCAGCGCAGATTTCACTCGCAGCGACAGGCGAGAACTTTTCTGCTTGAAAAACACCGGTAATCGCGAGAGCTCCACCGGAGGAATCCGCGTCCCGCACCTCCAGCAAAGACAAAACACAGGGTATTTTATCAGCCGCCCGGAGCTCCGGCACAGCAGCTCAGCGCCTGTGCGGCAGATGGCACTGCTCCGCCGGGAACCGAGAGCACAGCGGCCGGGAACCGCCGCCCGTCGCCGCTCCGGGGATACCCCCCCGCCCCGGGACCTGATGCTTTAGTTTGGAGAGCTGGCAAAGGCAAGACAGCTGACACGTGTCGAGCAGATCAGGGAATGCTTGCACGGCAGCCGCTGGAACATAGCTTTGTCTTTTGCACATAAACACCCTCCACCTCCCCCCCCCCAAAGAATTTCTGCAGCCCTGGCAGCACAGAAATTCCTCCTCACATCCAGCCTGAATTTCCCCTGGTGCAACTTGAGACTGTTTCCTCTTGTTATATTGCTTGTTACTAGGGAATACAGACCAACCTCAACCTTGCTACAACTTCCTTTCAGGTTGTAGAGAGTGAGAAGGTCTCCCCTGAGCCTTCTTTTCTCTGGGCTAAGAGAATATTTACATATTGCAATAAACCATGGACAGTCTCTTCTTTCTCTCCCTTTCCATCCTGCATGAGGGTGCTTGATAAAAAGCTGGAGCTCTTTAGCTTGGAGGAGACTGAGTGGTGACCTCATTCATGTTACAAATCCATAAAGGGTGAGTGTCAGGAGGCTGGAGCCAGGCTGTGCTCAGTGATGGCCAATGACAGGACAAGGGGCAACAGGGACAAGCTGGAACAGAAGAGGTTCCAAAGAAACACAAGAAAGAATTTCTTCACTGTTGAGGTGAGGGAGCACTGGCAGGGGCTGCCCAGATGGGTTGTGGAGTCTCCTCTGGATACATTCAAATCCACCTGGACAAGTTGCTGTGTGCCCTACTCTAGGTGGTCTTGCTCTGGCAGGAGGGTTGGACTGGGTGATCTTTCGAGGTTCCTTCCAACCCTCAAGATTCTGTGACTCTGTGATAAAGGAAGTTTTAAAATCAAGAGGCGAGACCGACAAATTCACTGACTGATCTAGTTCAGAAAACCTCTGGGCAATTCAACTTTTGTGCTGAAGTTTGGCTGTATACTGTTTATTCTCTGTCCTAGGATACAAAGGATGAAGACCTGGACCAAGGAGCCGACAGCCTGACAAGGCAAAGGAGAATGAATGCAGTTTTCTGTGAAACAAGGCAGGAAGGGGGTGTGAGAGCATCAGTGTTGCACATGGAAAACATTGCTGGAGAGCCTATGACGCAAGGAGTGATGACAGGTTCTTGCATAATATGACACTTAAAACTGCAAGTGGTTCATTAAACTGGAAAAGCACTCCCACTGTACCCACTCATGCCCAGACATTTTCAAACTACAAATACTTGACTGGTCCTTGAGGCTCCTGTGGGCTTACCAACATTCTTGCATTTGTGTCTCTGGGTCATTCTGAACCAGTGGGTAACAAACATGGAGGCAATGAGGAGCAGGACCAGCTCCATCTACTGGCAAAGTAGCCAGTTGTCTAGAGCAGCAGGCAACCAGACATAGCAAACTGACCATGAGAACCAGTGTCTCTATTGCCTTTGGCAGAGGACTAGAAAGCCAGTCTGGCCAAAGGAAAAGTCTCTTTGGCTCTCTGGTACAGGCTTGCTCCCCCACAACAGCAGGGATACCAAGCCAGAATCTCTGCCCCAATATTTTCCCTTCTAATTGCAAAAGACATCTGCCCCATGCCTTCCCACTTATAGGGCAATGCATCAAATTTTGGCTGCTTTGCCTGCATAGCTGAGAAATGTTCAGCCAGCTCTGCTGAACTCGTCAAGCCAAACCAGTCCATCACAATACCAGATGCAAACTGATCGTTCAAACAAAGGGAAATTTTCTTTCCAGTGGGGGAGGAAAGAAATCAGAAACATCTTCTTCAGAAGACTAAGACAATAACTGGGAGTGGCAATCTCCCTGATTCACTGATCCTGCTAACTTAACCTTAACAAGGACTTACCTGGAAAAACTAGCAACAGCTTTGAGCAGCAAGGGTCACTCTCTTCTCTCATGATCATTTTGGCGGGATCAGAGTGAAACAAGACTTTGGAAATGTGGTCAGAAAGAAGATGCATGAAGATGAAAGACAACAGGGGAAAAGGAGGAGAAAAGAGAGGGCAAGGGAAGGACATAAGAAGTTTCATTCCCACACAGAGGCAGATGCCCCCAGTGTTAGAAAGATAAGGCTTCAAAATTTCATTGAAAAAGACCCCAACTTAACTGAATAGCTGAATTATTATCTTCTCTGCTCTCTTCCTAGCCCTAATTCATCCTAATCCCTCTCCTTCCCCCATCAGGGCACCTATCTCCTTCTTGCATTCATTTTAGCTCACCTCTTTTCCCAAACCCACCCAGAGGCATGATGTTAGCACAGCACAACAAACACCTTGGCTGGTTGCTTTCCTCGGCCAGCACCTCACCACACAGGTCCTGTAGCGAAGCACCCCATCCACCCACCACCAACTCACCATTTCTCTCCCTCGTGAGCAGCAAGAGCTCCCAGCTCCTCTGGCAACACAGCAGTTCTTCTGGCCCCACAACAGCCTATTCTTTTCAGCTCCTTAATAGATCTTGCTGAGTTTCCAGTACTCGGGAATAACCCTTGTTTTTACAGAGTTGTGTGTACTCACCCCAACCCTGGGCTCCCAACCACTCAGGAGCCGAAATTACAGCTATAAGGATGGTGACAGCAGTAGAGGAATCTTCAGCTATAATGCTTGAACTTCTGTTTGCAAAGATGACAATATCCATTTTGTCAGCACCAGCGATCCCAAAGTCACAACTGAAAGCACCCAAATGAAAGAGCTGAGACACCAGCTTAGAGCCTAAGCCACTGGGACTTCTGAGATTGGAACATTAGTCGTGTACTCTACAACTTGGAGGCACAGGGTGACATAAGCACAGCCTGACACCAAATAAATGGCCCTTTTCTCACTCACAGCCCACATAATAGCATCAGGAGCACAGGAGTTGTTGTGCTGTTACAGTTACATGACAATGCACAGTATTATTCTCTCTTACCTGCCTCAGTTCTGTTAACCATGGTATGGCTAAATGTGGCAAAAAATAGTTACAGGCACACAAGTGCCATAGGTGGCCTTAATGTGTCTCCTCACATCTCTCAACGAGCTTCTGTTCCAGGATAGAGCAGTTGCTAACACTACTAAAGGATACCTCTTGTGCCATGATTAGCTCTGCTTAAGTCAGCTCCTAAAAGAAGACTGGTAACAACTTTTCTATTACCATTGTATTCAGAAATTCTCCCAAGAGATGTCACAGGCTGGATCAATGGGCCAAGGCCAATTGTATGAGGTTTAACAAAGCCAAGTGCCAGGTCCTGCACTTGGGCCACAAAAAGCTCATGCAATGATACAGGCGTGGGGCAGAGTGGCTGGAAAGTTGCACTGCAGAAGAGGACCTGGGGGTGTTAATCAACAGTGGCTGAACATGAGCCAGCAGTGTGTCCAGGTGGCCAAAAAGGCCCATGGCATCCTGGCTTGGATCAGAAATATAGTGTGACTAACAGGACCAGGGAAGTGACTGTCCCTCTGTACTCTGAACTGGTGAGGCTGCACCTTGATTGCTGTGTTCAGTTCTGGGCCCCTCACTGCAAGAGGGATGCTGAGGTGCTGGAGTGTGTCCAGAGACAGGCAATGAAGCTGGCAAAGGGTCTGGAGAACATGTCTGATAAAGATCAGCTAAGGAAACTGAAGGTGTTTAGTCTGGAGGAGGCTGAGGGAAGACATGATCACTCTCTACAACTACCTGAAAGGAGGCTGTGGTGAGGTGGGAGCTGGTCTCTTGTCTCCAGTAATGAATGATAGGAAAAGAAGAAATGGGCTCAGTTTGCACAAGGGGAGGTTTAAAATGGATATTAGGAAGAACTTTTTCACTGAAAGGGTTGTTAGACACTGGCACAGGCTGCCCAGGGAGGTGCTGGGGACGCCATCCCTGGAGTTGCATAGCTGAGGTACTGAGGGACAAAGTTTAGTGATGGGCTTGGCAGTGTGAGGTTAGTGGCTGAACTGGATGATGTTAAAGGTCTTTTCCAACCAAAAGGATTCTGTGATATAAAAAGTGTAACTATATTAATCTATGCTCTTTCTGGAACCCATGATGCATGGAAGACTATTGATACTTGCTCTCACAGGAGTCACCTGAAGCCATGGTATCAAACTCTCTTCCTGCACCAAAAAAAAAACCCAATTTTTATACAAACAAGTTCTTTATTTGTATTGATCAATAATTACCAAGTAATAATAATTCACAGCTCCATGGAGACATATCCACAGGCTCAAATTCATGTAACAGAACCAGTGTTCACTGATCACTGTAGCATCTAAACAGCATCTGAAGTGATGGCTGTATGGGTTCAATCTGACACCAGCCCAGATGTGACAACGAATGGACAGCAAGTGAACACTGTGTTCCTGGATGCCACTAGGCTGAAAGATGCAGTATCTTACACGTTGACTTTCTACAGGAGTTACAATTAAGTGTAAATATGGATTTTGGAGCTAAGTTCTGGGGCTGGAAAGGAATGACTTGGAAGATGCTGGCCTCTTTTTGGCTATTAGAGGTTTAATACACAGTTTGTACAGATACAAAAGTCCAGGGCCTGTTTTGAAAGTAGCGTGGTCACTCTGCTTTTTCTTTAAATCCTTATTACAAAATGGAATGCATAAGAGGAGCCAGGAAAAATAAGTTTGTATTTACCAGGGAAAGAAAAATAGGCAGGGAAGACATGAACAACATTATTATATGTGATGAATCTCCTGTTTATTTTAGAGAGCCTGGAAATTGCCTTATTTTTTCAATTGGACCACATGTCTTTGTAAAAGATGTGTTCCACTCCAAGCCATAAATATTCCAGGGACATCCTATTAGCACTGTTATGCAAGACAAGGAACTGGCTTATTCCAATGGAAGACACTCACACTGCCTCTGACACGCATTTGATTTCAGCCTGTCCTTCATGCTTCCTCTACAGCAAAGGAGATTCTGTCATTACAGTCCCCTGTCCTCTCTTTGGAGGTGTCTGGGTAGACAAGTCTCTCACACATGCCATCTAAAAATCAGTGTCATGTTACTATCCTCTTCTGGCCTTATAAACCTTCAGTCTGTGAAAACAATAAAACACGATTCTTTAATCTGACACGAGTACAAAACTGCCTTTGACAATTTTACATCTGAGTCTGGTTAGAGGGAGGCTGGGATGCCACCTCAGGATTTGGCAGGGCACTTCTGAGGTATGAAGCCAACAGTAGTCTCCAAAGAAACCCGCACGACTCCTCTGTGTTGTACATCAAGCTGTGTGAATGTGAGCACGGTCTGATGAGGTAAGTTTACATATAGGCTGCAATGGGAGTGGAAAGATCAAGCTGGAATAAAAATCCCATCAGCCTTTTTCCTCCTAATTCTAAATGGCCTTTTAGGTTCTAGTCCATCAATGGGGGAAATTAAGGTGCTCAGGAATAGGAGCCACAAAAGTTAGCATCCTCCACTGGAAGCTGATAATCCAAAGAGGAAAAATTGAGGACAGAGGAAGCTCAAGACACTGCAAAGAGAAAGTCTACAGTGTCAAGAGACTTTTTCTAGTGCAAATCCTCCTTTGCCTGGAGCCAGGTGCTTATGAATTCCGCCCCCAAGGCACCAGAAGCACCAAGGGAACCTTTTTTGCAGACCTCTTGCTGACAGAATTTAAACTGCCCTTCTCAACAGTCAACCAAAAGTGATTTTTCCATGCACCAACTGAGCTTCACAAGCCTTCAGGCCTGGTAATAAGATCAGCAAAGTACAGGCTGAGGCAGACAGCATTTGGAATCACTGGCTTTACCTGAAATGACAAATGTACAGATCATTGCAGCACTTGTAGTGTCTTGTTTGTTTGTTCTGTTCCATCAGTGTACACAAATAACTCGTGTTCAAGTGCATGTGAAAGAGAAAAGATTTGCCTTTCTGTTCGGATGTCATAACATTAATAGAGAACATCTTTAGAGGCTTATTGCAGGGCCATATTGCCAACACCAAGCATTAAGGAAATGAGGGAAACAAAGATGACATAATGAATCATTCATCCCCACCCTGCAACACAAATCACGAGAGCAAAAATGGCTTTGACTCCATTTGTTTACCAGTTTTCTGAGTGTTTCTGTGTTGCCAGATTACTCTTTCAAACCCTTTTGCCACAATGCGAGATAGGAACAGTCTCAAAGATTTTCAGTTATCTTTGAATTACATGACTCCTGAAGCTAGAGCCTTTGGGGCAAAAAGCATCTAACAAAGCAAGCTTAAGGTGGGACAAAAGCAGCTAAAAAAGACTTGGAATGCAAGCAGCAGAGCAACTGATGAACCATTGATGCTGAACAAGTTCACAAGGCTACAAGACACAGAAAAGGTGACAACTGCCAGGAGAGATTAAAACTGTTTAAAATGAAAAAAAAAAAAAGGGCCAATATACTCTATTTTGGGTATTAATTCAGATCAACAATGTGCCCAGGGAAAAAAAAAAAAAACCTAAATAATCAAACAAAACTCCACACCCAAAAAAAAGGCCAACTGGGGCTTTGAAGTGAGTTCTCCCAGTCCTGATTTCTTCTGGAGTCAGTAAAAAAGGCTACTGGCAAAAATAGCTCTTTGTAAGACTCATGAAATGTGATAACTAAACATTATTATCCATTTATTTCATCCTGACACCAAAACCAGCTCCGTGGCTTGTTTTATGATACTGTGAAGGTTAAGCTAGTACTGAACAAGTGCTCCTGCATGTGGCTACTATAAAAGTGTCACTGAATTATTTCTAATTTTAGTGCACAGGGCTCTAAAACTTGCTTCCTGACACACTGCAGGAAGCAAGTGAAAAAGGTGATTCATGTAAACCTCGCAGCTGAGGAACAAGACGGATCTAACTGATGGAGCTGGGCAGCTGTGTATGGCCAGAGGGTTTGTATTGGGCTCAGGCTGCAGGGAGACTCACAGCAGGGTTCAAGTTAGAAAACGTCCCAAGTCTTGCAGCTGATTTAGTGATGTGGCCCCACTTTCTTACAAACCAAGAGAAATAGATACTTTTAGAGCAGAATCACTCTGAATTCAGACATCCAGCTTAAGATACTACAACTACTCACGGCTGAGAATGGCCACCTATCTGCACTAACCATAAAGTTACTTCAGACAACTAAATATTTACAGTTTTTCAGGTGAATCATACCCAAGGGTCCAATAAAAAGCAAACTGGCAAAACGTTACTTCAGCTTCCAATATTGCTACAGTCTTATCCTGTGGGACTCCAATTTGTCACAAAACAAAACCAAAGAGGGAAAGAAACGAGCTCAAACAGTAGATACAACAAACTTGCTGGATATGCTTGTGGGAATTGTGACTTTCAAAAGGCATTCCCTCTGCTGGTATTCCATTATCTGAGAGCTTGGTCTGTCTAAGAATGTCAAAAGAGGTTCCAAAGAAACATAAGGAAAAAGTTCTTCAGTGTTCAGGTGAGGGAGCGCTGGCAGGGGCTGCCCAGATGGGCTGTGGAGTCTCTTCCTCTGGAGACATTCCAAACCCACCTCCAGCTGGAGGCTGAGTTCCTGTGTGACCTACTCTAGGTGCTGCTGCTCTGGCAGGGGGGTTGCACTGGATGAGCTTTTGAGGTCCCTTCCAGTAGTTGAGATTCTGTGTTTCTGTGACATGAAGCCCTGGAAGCTAAAGGGAGATGTAAATCATTGGACTCTGTATCAGACAGATAGAACAAAAACCAGTTAGTGAGATGATCACCAGCACTCATCAGGTACCAGTATAAACTGTGGCATTCTATGAACACCTTTAAAATGAAAGTCATGCGAATTCTAAAGATCACAGCTTGTCAGATAAAACTTCTGTCAAAGAAAGGAACCAGAAACAAATTAGCTAGCAAAAAAAACCCAAACCTGTCTTCACTGTAATCAAGCATAGAGACTTTGTCACCCCATTTGTCTCACAGAGGTGCCATTACTGCCGATATGCACAATTAACTGTATCTGGAAAATGCATTTTTCAAAAGCTATCTGCATTCCCCATTGTTTTTGAGCACAAAAATCACTGTCAGGGAGAAATAACTTAAAAGTCTTACTCTTCAGTTGGGGTAAACTGGTGTCACAACGCAGAAATGGAAGACAACGTGCCAGTTTACACGTGCTGGAAGCACAGTCGTTAATTCACGTCTATGTGATTGGAGGCAGCCAGCACTGGGTGAGCTGCTCCTTCCCTCTAGGTCAATAAAGCAAATGCTCAGACCAGGCTTAAAGCTTTCTGAGGCTTTAAGTGGCGGATGTTTGGTCTCTCAGCATGTAAATGATTGTGTGAACATTACCTCAGCTAAGCATAATTTCTCCGTGAACATTGACCACTGATGGTTTGGTGTTAGCTTTTCACAAAACAGCATTTTACTGTCATTTTTAAGGACATCTAGAGATGCAACTACCTCTCATCCAAGAACCTAAGTAGGATGTCCTGATTACAGCAATAACCAACAGCTGAGAGGCACCAGTACCAGATTGCTCATACGCAGAGGGGTGTTATTCGGCAGATGATGAAGAAAGAGCAACCCAAAACACACCTTTATTAATTGGAACATGAATGCGATTTGAATGCACACCTTAATGGGCTTTGCCACCCGAATCTCTGACCAATCAGCACCCCAACCAACGTATTCATGTGTATACTGAAACTATGAGATGCTGCCAAAGCAGCTAAGCAGCCTAGATAAAAGGGTGGGGAGGGAGGAATGTGCTTCTACTTCCTGTTCTTGGGAAGAGCAGACAATGAAAAACACCTCCTTAGTCCAAGGGTCAGTCCAGAACCAGGAGGTTTAATCCATCTGTGCTCCCACTCTGGCCATAATACCTTTGCTACTCCTTTTAAAAGAGAGTAAAAGACCAAGATGCCCATGATAAGCAACTTGAAATACTGTCTGAGAGTTAACAGCAAGAGCTACAGACATGCTCTGCAACTGCAGGGCAACATTTTAACTAAGTTTGGCAGAAGAGTCTCCTCCCTTCATTCCCTCAGGCTTTTGCTTAGCTTAGACAATATCACAAGGAAGGGCTGTTTGCCCAGAGGTTTTCACTGTGTATTTGTTGGGGATTTTTGTTTGTTTGTTTGTTCATCCATATGGCTTACTGCCAGCTTATGAAAACTACAAGCCCGTCATCAGGAGTTCATCCAGTCTGAGAGAGGAAAAGCACTGACTGTAAGTCAACCTGGTTACATACCTTTACAACACCAGAGAGTAAGACACACACAACAAAAACAACACACAGGTTCCAATAACGTGATGACACTCCTCAGTTCCAGCCACATGAGTACAATGAAACATCAGTTTCTGTAAGTAACCAGAAGAGGTTTTGTCTTGACATGGCCAACCCAGTACAAGAACATCAAGGTCTCATCTTTGTGTAAGCAGAACCTCCCCTACAGGTTTGCTCCTCCAGAATGACACTCCCTTAAAAAAAAAAAAAACAACAAAACTCTTTTTCCTACCCTTATCAGACAGGTTTCTTCCCAACTTTTTCAGGACACACTGCACTCAAACATAGGGGGGAAAAAAAAAACCCAAACCAACTCACCACTTACATCATCTTGAGCTGCACTAAGATGAGCAAAGGGGATTCCCTGGAAACAGGAAAGCCTTCTTTGTACAGTTCATACTGGTGCTGAAGCCAGTGGACAGCTTGGATACAACCAGCCCAGAGGATCACACTTATCAAGTGGAGATGGATCAGGAGAGAAAAAACAGTGAGTGAAACCCCAGCTGCTGTACATCAGTGTTAACGCCACTCGAGTTAACAGGGTTGTGCCAATTCAAGACAGCTGTGGATCTAACCCACAGCGTGTTTTGCAAGTTTATTTTCAACTCTTCAGGGCTCTGCTCTGCTGTGTTTAAGCATTCACAACACCCCACTGAAGTTAATGAGAACTGTGTGTGCAGAACACCAGTGTTCTTTCTTTTTGAGCATTTGGGAGGTGCTCAGAGGCCGTGATAATGAGTGCCATATATTAGAACCCAGACAGAATGGTATTGAATCATCAGACCCTTCAGTGGGACAGGTCGTTAATCTTTTCCTTGGGAGAGCTTTTCAGTTTTTTGCCTTGGCAAATGAGGAACCATCATTAATAGATGTGGGGGTTCTACCTTTGCCAAGTCTCAGACAAAGTGTGTTTTTCCATTTGCCTTGGGCTTGTGTAAGCTTGCCTAAGGAGGCCAGCCTCACAGTTTGAGAAACACTGCTAGCAGCCACCATACCCTCATTCCCAGCTAAATTAAACCCTATTATGCTGTAATTAACCTTGCCTAACTCGTTCTGAGTTACACCAGCAGGTAAAAATCATGCTTTTCCTAGGCTGTCCCTGAGAAGCATTTTTACATATCAGGCTTGCCTACTCTTCAAATATTTCCAGCTCCTCCTGGAAGCTCTTCTTCTGAAGATCACAGTTCCACTGCAGGCAACATCACAACTCTTCTTGATACCAGTGAATCACCTGCAAGCATACCTGTGCCCCTCGTGTTCATGCCAGGTGGTGTATTTTTGAAGCAAACAATACCACAGAAGTGACAGTAAGAAAAAAAAATAATATATATATATATATATACACACACACACACACCTTGTTGGTTTTTCAGGCTCAAAATATACACACATGCAGTCTCACTAAGTTTCCTTGGTCAAACTTAAAGCAGTAAAATTCCATCGTATGCATCAGTCTTTTGGCTATTTTATTTAGATGCAGGTTTAAAAATTAATAAAGAAGGCACAAACCACATTTCTAGTTCCATTTGGCACTTGGGTAAGGGTGAATGAGCTAAATTTAGGAAGAAGTTCTCATTTACAAACCTACTCTCTTTGCATGAGAAGAAGCTGTTGGCAGAATTGCCTTTTCCTCATTGGTTTCTTTTTTTTTTCCCCCTCTTCTTTTTAAAACCTCAGAGTTCTTCAGCTGAGTTAGGAAAGATCCATCCTACTCCATTAAGTCCGTGGACCTTCAAACCGGGGCCATCAATGCAAGAGTCTTAGAAGCAGACACACACTGAAGTAATTCTCACCAAGTTAGGGCAGGAAAAAGCCCAGATAATCCTGTAACTAACTGTCTGCAGTAAATGTATACTTAGAAAATAACCGTATAAAACATCACACCATAAAGGATAGATTGCCCTACATAAAAGGGCACAAAAAGGGGGGAAACAAAAGGCGTTATCACATATATTACCAGGTGAAAGATGTGAAGCCTCTAAAGAAACGCAGCCCGGAGAGTCAAAAGCAATCTGATTGTTTAACATTGTTTAGTTGTTGTTCAACCTGGGCCTCTGAACGTCTGGGGTGGGAATAAAGGAGAGAATAAAGGGTTAGGCAGCAAGTGTACCAGCCTGCCTCCAAGGGAGCCGGCTGACAGCAGCTGTGGCAGCAGCAGGAGCCATCCTACCTGTTCCATCCATGATGATCTTAAACTCCTCGCTTCCCACAGCACATTCACCAACTTTTGTGGGGTGCTTTTTTTTTGGGGGGGGGAAGTACTTGCACTGCCGTTACTCCTTCTGCCACCTGCACCGCGGCCGGGTCGGGTCGGGTCAGGTCGTGCCGGGCCGTTCCTACCGACCCCCTCCCGCCGTGCGGCTCCCCAGCCCCGGGGCCGCTCCGCACCGCTCCGCACCGGCCCGTCTGTGCCGCGGGCTCTGCAGGTCTCCGGCGGCACCACGGGGCTCTGCCGTCCGGCCCGATGCCCGGGCCTCTCTGGTCAAGTGGTCCTAAACATTTCACAATTATGATAGAGAACTGTTGAACTGTTAAGAACCACTGCACCAAGGAGGCTGAGGAGCCGAGCTCCTGGCCCGGGCTTGCCTCTTCTTTTCACCACGGCGGGACCTGGGGACGAGATAAAACAAAACGGGACTGGCGAGAGGATTCCATCACCCGACGGGGCCTGTCCCGCTGCCCCCCCTCCCTCCCCCCCCCCCCACCCCC
>WBNH01011951.1:64311-97265 GCA_013401255.1 Urocolius indicus | reverse complement strand
CAGCCCATCCATCCGTCCCCTTCATCCTCCCCTCGCTCCACGCTGCCACTTACTGATGGGCACCGTCCCGCCAGCATCTCCCTGGCCTCGCGCTGAGGCTCGCAAAGCTCGAAGGCAACAAGCTTTGTTTAAAAGCATTTAACAAAACAAAAAAAGTCTAAAAAAGGACATCAATAACATCATCATCAGCAACAACAAGCGCGTCATTCATTCTCCTCCGGGGGGGGGTGTCCCCATCTCGGCAGCGGCCCCAGGACGGCTCCTGCCGTCCCATCGCGGCCGCTCCTCTGCCGGCGCTCAGCGTTGCGGGAGCCCTTTTATAGCCGCGCGGTAGCTCGCGGTGATTGAGCCGTCCCCTGCCGCGGCAGCCAGGAATGCAGCCCTCGCCCCCTCACACGACCAGTTTTTCCAGGCTGCCTTCGCACTGACGGGGCGGTTTTTGTTTCCAACCATCATCTGGGGCGGCCAAAACGTCAGCAGGTAGAAAAGGACAAACCTGTTCCAAGGCGGCACGTTCCCTCCCTCCTTCTCTCCTTCTCTCCCTCCCTCCCTCCCTGTCAAACCGCTCGACAGGTTTCGCCGAAGCTGGAGGTGGCTCCGGGAGGTGAGTAAGAGCCTCCACCCTGAGAAGAGCCGGCTGCCTGCCCCCGGCTCATCCTCGCCCTCCCGACGGCCCTGCAGAAACAGCGCAGCGTGGAAACAAAACAAAAGCCCTGAACCGTCCCACCGAGTTCTCGGGATGGGGGGGGTGGGGGGGGGGGAGCGATTTCTTCGCCGTGGTGGTGTCAGCGCCCCTGGCAAGGAAAGCAGTGTCCTGCCCATCTGTGCCCGAGGGCAGGCTTGAAGTGTAGAGGTCCCGGTCTCTTGCCTGCCATGCCCGGTGTCTGGAGACAGGTCTCTCTCCTCCTTCCCCTTCCTTCTCTGAAAGGCAGGGGGTTGCCCGCAAAAGGCAACCTGCAGAAGCCCCCTGATGTACGTGCGTGGGCTGTTGGCGTTGCCACACGCTGCCCTGCTCCAGCCTGGAAGCATTCACTGATGGCTTTAGTCTGCCAAGTGTGGGGTGAGGTTATTTTTGCTCATGAAAAAACCACTTTTTGTGTTATAAACCACTTACAGGGGGAAGGGGGCTGAGTTTGCCCCATCCTCCCGTCCTCTCCTCACAACCCAGCTGCTGTTTCCCCAAGTGAGGCACCTGAGGAGTCACTGCTGGGAGCACCGTGGCTTTTCAGACCTCACTTTCTGCAGCTGAATGTTCCCGGCCTGGTGAAGACCATGTTACTTGGGTTTCAGAAAGGCAGGACTAAGAAACCAGGCCTGAGGACTGTGAAGAAAGGCTTGTTTTTCAGAGGTGTTGGGAGGATGCCCCAAACGTCCAGCAACGAGGCTGCTTGCTCACTGGCACACCCTGACTCGGGGAGCAACCACCCCTGAGTTTGAGCTGCTTCAATAAATTCCTCTCCATTTTCTTCTCTCTGACAACAGAACAGCAACGAAACCTAATCCCCCATGGCTTCTCAAGCCGTGTTGTTGGGGTGAGCTTAAGGGCCTGCCACCCGAGGCCAGGGTTTATGGTAAGGCAGCAGCAGGATTGCCCAGGGCAGTGGCAGCAGGGATGCTGGTCGGCGGTGGTGCCAGGCTGCCTGCGTCGCCTGACCACACGTTGCTCTTGCCAGCCAGCCCAGGAGAGGCCATTTCACACACACAAAAAAAAGATGTGGATGGTAAACCCTGCTCTGCCAGTGACTCAGCCTATGGCCTCAGCCAAGTCACTTCACCACACCTTGAGAGGGAAAGATAATACTTACCTGCCTCATCTTAAGAGGCTTCACTAATGTTTATATAGTGCTTTGAACGTTTAAAGAACTAAGTGCTGTGTATGAATTTTGTGGCTCCAGACCCTATGATCTCTGGCCCTTTAAAAACACACAGGGAGACTTGAGCCAGTCGTGGAGGAAACAAATGCCTGCAGAGGCATCCCAGGGCAGCGGGGATCCAGCATGGCTCGTGTGAACGTGGTGCTCGTACCAGAAGCAGGAGCAGACAGGTTGCTCTAGGAGCCTATGCAAACCTGATGATGAGGAAGCTTCCCCGGATCTGGGCTGGAAGCGTTTCAGTCTACTTTGGTAAAACCAGCTCCTGCTCTTCTGCTCTGCTCTCTCAGACTCAAACCCAGAAGTTAACTTTGTGCCTTCTTCCCTGTAGCCCAATTTGCGAGGCTTTTTCAGGGCCTTGTCGTTCTCCCAAAGGGATATTCACTTGCCTTGGACAGTGGAGGGTACAGCAACTGTGAGTTAGTTCAAAGGGGTCCTCTGTCCTTGGCATCAGTGGAGATCTGTGGAAGGCAGGCTGCTCTTTACTCTCTGTAAGAAGCGATTTCTGTGTTATGACAGTGTCCTAGGTCTCCCACTGCTGCTGGTGATGAACACAGCAGGATACATGATCCCTCACTAACTGTCCTGCCAGCTCTCACCTGCCCCTGACAAACACAAACCCACACCCACGCCTCTGCAATACCAGATAAATAACACAACTGTCCATTCTAACAGGGTGTTAAAACCCTTTCCAGCTAAGCCAGTCAGAACACCCTACTGCACTGATGAGGTGTATAATCCCCAGGGAGCACATCACCGTTCTGGTCTAGGTTCAGACACACACGTGGCTAATGGCCCCCTCTCTTTGGGGGTGGCGAGGCACTGGCACAGCTTGGCCAGAGAAGTTGTGGCTGCCCCATCCCTTGGAAGTGTCGCAGGCCAGGTTGGATGAGGCTATGAGCAACCTGAGCTAGTGGAAGGTATCTCTGCCCATGGCAGAGGGGTTGGAACCAGATGATCTTCAAGGTCCTTTCCAACCCAAACCTTTCAGCCCTAAGTGGAGAGGTGCCTAGAGGAAACGAGGCTAAGAGAAACTCTGTGGAGTTTAATCAGGATGAATCATGTCCTGCTTTGATTTTTCTTTGACAACTGTTTGTAGCTTTACTGACCAAATGTTTAAGGTTTTGGGGTGTTTCTTTAAGGGAAGAATATAACAAAAGAGTACAAATCTAGAGTGAACTTTATTGGCTTAGAGGGATCCACCTAGTCAATGTATACATTCCCCTAGGTCACTGGTATGAACAATGTTCTGTTTTCAGTAACTTAACGCATTAGACAGCAATGGGCAAACATACATTTGATTTATCTATGTAGTTAATAAGTTCTGTCTCTCACCCATATATCCCCAGTTAAGAAAGTAAGACAGCTAACACCCTGCTGCCTACTTGAGCTGGGTAGTCTCTCAGGACAGGACAAAGGCTTTAAAAGGTAGAAGAGTACAAATCCCTAGGAGAAGAAAGGAACAAATAGCACTACACAAGGGACAAGCCATGGGTTCATTAATTGCTCTTCCTCTGTGAAGGTATGAAAGGTGACTGAAGCTTTAAAATGACAGAATTAGTACTGAAACCGTAGAGAGGGAAAAGTGTAGTTGTGTTAGAAGGAATAGTAATTCATCCTTAATTTCTGTTGATGGTTAAAATAGGTATTGTTTGCATCCAGCTGCATGTGTGTGACTACAGCTGTTCTGTGCTTGGTTTTTAAGGAGTCAAAGTGCAGTGGACGGCCTTGTTCAGCATGCAGCAAGTGTCTCTCACATGTTTGCAGTCCAGGGGCACAAACCCAGCGACAAGGACTCTGCCACCCAATAGCATGGACTCGTCACTCTGGATGTTGAGAGCTCTCTGACTGCACTGACACTCCTGAAACCCACAAGAGCATCTCGCCGTGGAACATGGTGGTTTGAGCACCTCGTAAGGAAGGCAGAGTTTTCTCTTTGGAAAGGGGAAGCAAATTCTAATCAGCTGATAGTGTCAAACAAAGAGGACAGCACAAAAAGAGACATAGTGCCAGGGGTGATTGTAAGAGACAAAGAGCTGTCCTGGGAGGAAGGGAAGATGAAGAGTAAGCTTGTGGGAGGACATAAAAGGGTGTGCTGTTTGCATGGCAGCGTATGGAAGATCATGAATACCCTGGCAATGAGAGGAAGATTATATTTCAAGGAGGTTCTGCTTTGAAAAAGTGATGTGAAAAACGTCTGGGAGGTGCTACCCATTAATATCCCCATGCTCCTTTGGTGAAAGATCCCAGTGCTTCCCTGCCAATACCTCATTTCCACAGGTAGTATTGTGAAAGGATGTGGGACAAGCCAAAGTACTGTTCCTTCTGCTACAACATGCTTTATCTGGCTATTGAAAAGTTAAAATAAACCCAGGAGCCAAACTGAGCCTGGACATGGAGCTTAGCATTTCTCAGCTTACTGTTTTCACCTTCCTCATCATTTCCCTCCTGCTTCCCTTTTCTTGCTCATTATTGCTCACCTAAAATTAGGTTGGATGTTTCTCAAGCAAAGCCCTGAAGTCTGGCATGTCCTGTAAAGTACCTGTCATATTCCTGGGCCTGATAAACAAAAAAAAAAAAAAAACCTGTGCAAATGGATTTTCTGCCCTCCCCCTGGAAAATCAGCATTCCCTACATTCATATCAAACACTGATGGGGCAACTTCTTGTTTACTTCGGTTGGTCCAAACTCATCTGTCAATAGAGCAGCCCACTACGTGCCACATGTGAGCGTAATAATAGCTTGATAGCAGCTTGTTCTGCAGTAATAAACACCCTGAGAGGTGGCCTAATGCTACCTCGTAAATAGGAAACCTTTTGAGAGTATTGCCTAAATAACAGCAAGAGAGTTTTGAAGGAATAAGAAGGGGTGGGATGTTTTCATAAAGACAGGCTAGAAATGAAGATCTGACTTAAAATCTTCAGTCTGGTTTCTACTCCAAACTTTCAATTTGTGGTGAAACATGTCAGTTCTTTTCGTAACCCGAAGGCTTTGAGTACTTGATGCTGGATCAGTGGGTTCAATTACCTGTGCACCAGCAGCTGTGAAAATACTTTTAAAAGGAGTGAAAACCAAGCCTTGTGCTGCAGAGATGGTGTGTGAGCTGTCAAGTGGATGTGTCATAGAATCTTAGAATGATGGAAAGGTTGGGGTTGGAAGGGACCTTTAGAGATCATCCAGTCCAACCCCCCACCAAAGCAGGTCCCACCTAGATCAGGTCACACAGCAACATGTCCAGGCAGGTCTTGAAGCCCTCCAAGGAAGGAGCCTCCACACCCTCCCTGGGCANTGAGGCCTCACCAGGGCAGAGTAGAGGGGGAGGAGAACCTCCCTTGACCTGCTGGTAGAGGTGTCCTGGGAGATCTGTCAGCCTCTGCATCAAAGCTCAACAGCAGGGTCCAGTCTGGCCATGGGAGCCCTAAAAAATGTTCAGAAGAGCGTATTGCAAACAATGAGGAGGCCTCTCTGCTGTGCTGGTGTAGGTTATAATTTGCCCTGACTTTCCACTGGGAGCTGAAGAGCCATGGAAGTGCCACTGAAATGCCAGTGGCTGATGCATGTGTGACAAATGGAATCCATGGAGTCCTGTTTTGAAGCCAACTCTTGATACATAGTCTGTGGTATTTTTACCAAATTTCACTAATGTTTAGTCAGAGAATCACAGAATCTTAAGGGCTGGAAGGGACTTGGAAAGCTCATCCAGTCCAACTTCCCTGCCAGAGCAGGATCACCTAGAGTAGGTCACACAGGAACTCATCCAGCTGGGTTTGGAATGTCTCCAGAGTCTCACAGTTACTTTTTTTTTTTCTCCTCACAGCCCAGTCACCTTTCTCCTCTTATTTTTTTTTTTTTTTTGGTGTCACGTTGCTTTCTATTTGAAAGAAAAACACAAATGAAGCGGCCAGTGAACAACATTTTTGACATGACCAATCATTTTAAACGCCTCACTTCCCAGCTGCCTTTTATCCTGCCACTAAGGTTCAAGTTAGACCCTGGAAGCTGACACTTGAAGAAATCACTTTCTTCTTTCCTGAACATTCCAGCCACGCAATTCATATTTGAGATTAAGCTGCTGTGCACTAAGTGTGCTTCAGTAACTTTGTAACTGATTGCAATGCTTAATTGTGAGAGCCATCACAAACCTTGTACCAGCTTGAGTTTCCACTTTCGCCAACTAGCTGGTTTTTCAGGGTTCACAGAAACACGTGTCCTGTCCCATCAAGCCATCAGAAAGGAAGTCATTACTTACCATTGGACCCATCTGGGGAGATTTCCTAAGTGCTTACTGGTTCATGCTGTTGAAGACAGAGTCAGAGTGTGACTTTGCATTGTGGTCATTTTTAGCAACGTCCCATCTTTCTGGTTTTACATCCTTGAATGTAGACCTTTCCAAACAAAAATGGTGAGCGGTGACATAGTTGTGGGCAGAGTACTCAAAGACAAAATGGTAAATAAAGTAAATAAACTGACTTATTTCACATCACACTCGTCAGTCAGCACAGGGAACAGTCATCTTTGTCCTGCAGCTCTGTGGGATTCAGCAGAGATCTCTTGGGGATGTCTCGCCTCAAGGGTGCTGGGAACCGTGTGATCCAAAACCGACCCTTCAGTGAGGACTGGGAATACAGATGTGCTACAGAAAGGATCTGATGCATCAACAATTCCACTTTTACTGCGTCCTGATCACAAAGATCCACAGCAAAACACCCAGGCAGGAGGCCACACACCCTGAATGATGCGACTGTCATTACTCACACACGGGCATCACCTTCAGAGACTCTCCCCAGCACAGTGGCTTCTGGCATGTGGCAGGATCAATTTACAACCCTGTTCTAATTGTGATAACTCCTTATCTCTCAGCAAAAAAGATTGACATGATGATTCCTTCTTTTTTTCTTCACCCTGAAATTCTCTTCTTTGCTATACTGAATTGCCAGGACTGTCATTCCCTTTCTGTGCTAACAGTTAATCATTTAATGTCAAAGAACTGGAAATCAAGGTGTAGAAATAACCAGCTGACATAAACATTATTGTCATTCTTTTGCTCCTTTCTTATCACCTTTCCTTGAGTGGAGTCTTGTCTGATTTCACTTGTAAGCTCTTAAAACCAGGGTCTGTGAGTATCGAACACCAAGCACCAGACCAGACAGGACCTATAACAGCGTGACTACAGAAGAAATCGCTTTATTGTGCACACAAACATGTGATTTACGGGGCTCATTTGTACCTGGAAATGCTGCATACACTACTACGCAGGCAGTTCTGGCCAGTTACCAATTTCCCTGGCCACCATTCTTCTGGTCCTGTTTTGAAGCTGAAGAGGTCTGAAGGAATATTATGGCTTCAGAGAGGGGTTACCTCATAGAATCACAAGGGCTGGAAGGGATCTGGAAAGCTCATCCAGTGCAACCCCCCTGCTAGAGCAGCAGCACCTAGAGTAGGTCACAAAGGAACTCATCCAGCTGGGTTCGAATGTGTCCAGAGAAGGAGCCTCCACAGCCCATCTGGGCAGCCCCTGCCANCAGGACCTATAACAGCGTGACTACAGAAGAAATCGCTTTATTGTGCACACAAACATGTGATTTACGGGGCTCATTTGTACCTGGAAATGCTGCATACACTACTACGCAGGCAGTTCTGGCCAGTTACCAATTTCCCTGGCCACCATTCTTCTGGTCCTGTTTTGAAGCTGAAGAGGTCTGAAGGAATATTATGGCTTCAGAGAGGGGTTACCTCATAGAATCACAAGGGCTGGAAGGGATCTGGAAAGCTCATCCAGTGCAACCCCCCTGCTAGAGCAGCAGCACCTAGAGTAGGTCACAAAGGAACTCATCCAGCTGGGTTCGAATGTGTCCAGAGAAGGAGCCTCCACAGCCCATCTGGGCAGCCCCTGCCAGTGCTCCCTCACCCTCACAGTGCTGCCACTGTTGGAGCTGCTGCAAGACAGAGAACGATCTCCCGTCCTTTTCCTGTCTGGTTGTGCAACGTGCCGCGTGTCAGGTCACACGCTGCTGAAGCCTGGCACTGCTTGTGTGTAAGGAGGAGGCTGCAGAGCGAAGCCGCGGGATGTTGGTGGTTGGCACCTTCCCATGGCTTTGGCTGACTTCTCCCTCTGATGTGCAGCATCCCGGGGTGGGAGGTGCCGCTGTGGAGCTCCCAGCACCAGTGGGAGTGCAGAGATATGCACGGGGAGAGCGTGCCCGGACAGACGAGCCTCGGCAGGGCTGGGCCAGGGGAAAGGGGCACTGCTTCCCCCCTGCCCGTGGAGCCTGCCAGGAGTCACAGGCCACAGCCCTTACAGCCTCCCGTTACCTCAGCAGCAGCTTTGGTCAGGTGTCAACATAGATTTGGACATCAAGGACCAAATCCTTTGGCCATCCTATTTGCATTAGCTCTTCCAAACGCAGCCCCATGCAGTAGTGCTTTTTCTGTGGGGCTGACACTAGACACGACGTTGTGTTGCTGTGATTCAGGATACTGCACTCCTGAGATGCAGGCTTCTGCCTCTTCACCCGATCACAGGTAACCAAATGTAGGTCTAATGAAGTTTCTGAAGTAATTTTCAGGTAGAGTAGAAGCTGGTACTACCAGATTTGTTATTTGTGCAAAGTGTCTGACTCACGGACTATCTCAGATGGCAACATCTGAGTCCCACAGAGTCATTTGTATGGTTCAGTAGAGTGTTTTACATACATTATGAGCCTTGTACGGCTGGAGCTTTTCTAAGAGAGCCACTAAAATGAGAGTGTTGTTAGAACCATGCAATCAGGCACCACAGTGCCATAAAACATTGTTGAAGAATCATGGAAAGACTAGTCTTGCTAGTCTAGAAGATGATTGCACTGCTGATAGAGCGCATTTGGAAGAGACACAAACGTATCAGCAGTGCTTGTGATGACGGATGCCGCACACATTCGATGGGGCCCTTTATAAGTTCTTGTTTTCACCCGTCATACAATTACCTGGGGTTTATCTCAGCCATCTAACAAATTGTGGTGCTGGAAACCAAAAGCGCTTTGTTTCTTACCACTGCTGTGGTAGGTCCCATGCAGGCACCAGCATTTGCACCTAGGGAAGGGGATTTCACTTCCAGCCGATTCCGATCGCGCTGTGGGTCCGTTGGTGTTTGGTGTGCAAGTGGAACTAGGCACGCTTTGTGTTGTTTAGAGAGAGGATAAGTCTCCAAGGATTCGTCTCCCTCCAGTTGTTTCACTACCTGAACCCACCTTAAAAATGGAGGAATCTTCCAAGTAGATCACAATCTCTTTGGGAAGAATCCCAGAAGATCACACCGTTTGGAAGACTGCAAATAAAGAAACTCTGACTCAGGGAGGGCTAAAGGGGTTTATAGTTGCAGATGAGACATTTCACTATGACTCATTGCTGAACACCAAAATCCTTGTAGGAGATAACTGAGACATGCAATTCTCTGAGTTGAGAACTGGAGTTATTTAGCCATTTAAGAAGGAGCAGATCTGGAAGCCTTGCTGAACAGCTGATTTAACTCAGCAAGTACCGATCGGACACAGCCAATCTGTCAGTGGGTCAGCCAGCCTTGACAGATGTTAACAGTTTACTCAAATGACATGTAATAAAATGAGCAAGCACACGCTGAATTTTCAAATGATTTAGAACGCCCTTCCGTCATGAAAGTTTTGTAAGAGAATCTCCACACAGAAACTGAATGTTCTCAGACGCCGGTATAAAAGAAAGGAAAAAAGCTGTAACTCAAATCAGACAGGAACTTGGACATGTTAGTTGTGCAAATCTCTGCTTTCTGCAGTGTTAGTGGAGTGCTGACATAGGCCGAGTAGTCCCTATCCCTTGGCAGTATTAGCTGGATCATCAGGAAAAAGAAACAAAGTGGAAGCTGGGTGTTGTCTTTCAGCTGAAGAAAGCTGTAGAATTGATGTCATGTTTGACTTTTACAGGAGGCATTCAGAGCATCTCCTCTGTGGAGAGACAGCAGAGGTTCCAGCACCAGCATTCATTCCCAGAACATCGCCACAACTTAAAAAGACCCAACACTGGAAACAAATCCAACATTTGTGCAGCGGTGGCGAGTCTCTCGTTAGGATTCTTTTCTGCTGTTCTATAGCCACTGCTGAGCTGGCACACAGCAGGACAGACAGACCTGCAGCAGCCCCTCTGACACTTGTGCAATGGGCAGGCTGCTGTGGGAGCTCGTGGGCTTCCCTGGTGTGGTATCTCACCTCTGGGGAATTCTGCAAGGCAAGGAAAGCTGCAGCCTGAGTGCTGGTGGTATTAGACTGAGGATGGGAAAAGAATGTGAGATGCTGCCGTTTCCTAACAGAAACTGAAAGGTCAAACCCTTATGACTTTCCAATAAGCATTAGAAGCTGATACTGAGCAATACCACAAATATTTCTGCACCAAAATATGCAAACTTAACTTCATCCAGCTTCTACTCTGCTATTCCAGAGTGCAGCGTGTATAAAATATCAAGCACAAATCTGCAGATGATCCCTTCTAGCCACAACTGCAGGTCGATAGGAAAAGGCACAGAGACACCACAAGGGATTGGAGTCAAAGCTGCTACAGGAGCTACAAAATGGACCCACAGCCAGTTGCAGCCACAGAACAAGCACGTTGGCATGAGTAACAGCCTCGTACGGCTGCTTAACCTGGAAACCTTCACCAAGCAGGAGACTGCTGCATAAAAAGAAGACTGTATCTGGTCTTTTGAGGAATTATCTGAAGGAGAACAATTAGGATGTTTAAACAAACCCCCAATTTATGGTGCTCCTGGAACGTCCAGCATACTTTTAACTAATGAAACACAGTCAGCTGCTCACAGTAACTGAAACAAACAGGTAGAAACAATAACTATGTAAAGCTTAAGAGATACTGCACACAAATAGATTCATCACAGGACTGGGAGTTATCACAGAGAGTGTAATTAGGAATATTGAATCCACTGCAGGGAGCAAAGGGGTAACAGTTGAACAAGACAAACACAGAATCTCAAAAGCATGACTGAAGTTTGTCCCCTGACACCGAATCAGGAGCTGAAGTTTCTGGCCTTGACTGGGTGACTTTTGCCACTTCTTATATCACAGCACAGCTATAACACAGCTTCTCTTCATGCTTGTAGACTGTTAACAGTCCTTGAGTGACATTTTTACTTACATTTCTTTCTCAGATACACGTTAAACCTTCATTCATGCCTTTGCCATTAAAACATGTGTTAGATGTTGGTGGAGAGCTGCAGGAACAGCACGTTATACAAGGCAACATATCAGTAGGAGGTGTATTTCTGGGAAGGTTTGTCAGAAAGAAGCCAATACTGCTTGACTCTCAACGCAAGCACGATCCAAGTGATTTCACGCTCAGCTTCACAAGCTTCTAAGTAAAAGTCTGCTCACCCAATCACATTTCTAAATGCTGTCCTCTGTGTCTTTACCTGGCCCATCAGCAGGGAGTAATTGGTTGTCTGTTTTCTTCCTCCCCCTTCATTTTTACTGTCGAGACCTACTATTTCAGTAATTCACATCAAAATATCACTCTTCGTCCAAAAGAAACTGTTTTATATTTCAGATGGACGTTGTGTTTTAGAAATACGAGAACATTATTGTTTTAAGCAGTTTTTGTAGACCAGATGAGCCACTATTGAGAAGTATAAGGATGACATTACATTGTCGCTTCTGTATACACAGCAGTCACTCTGCTACAGAATGAAGAATGAATGCTGCTGTTGACAAATAGTTGCAGCTGAGAGTCACTTAAAAAAGGAAAATACTCCAATCCCAAGAAACTTACTTGCAGAGAAGTATTATGAAGGGATTCCCTAGTTCCAGTGCATCAACTGTTAGACTGCTGATGAGACAAGACAGTGGGTCTAAATACCACAGGAAGAAGAGTCTGTGCGTGGTTTCTCTCCTAAACTGTAAAAGTTTTCACAAGCATTACTTCATAACACGCATCAACCCCAAAAAGGTGACAATTTTGATCTAACTTTGATGTTAGATCTCATTTATTTAATTCTGTATTAATTTTATTCCATCTAAAACATGTTTATTGCTACATAACATCTATCATTTCAGAGTGAGACAGCACAGTTGTAAGTTTTGTGACCCTAATGAAGAGGTGCACCGCTCTTCACATGAACAAAATCAGGCACTGTCATGTTTTTAACTGCAGCATATAAAGCACTTCCTCAGACCACAAGCAATTACCTTGTTTTAGGGGGATCTGCAACATACCTCGAGAATGTTTCAATGCTAGAAGGCTCAGCAAGTAGTCCATGCAGCTTTTCTCCATGATAAGAAGAGCTGTGGGAAGGTTAAAGAGTATAAAGAGGCAAAAAAAAAAGAAATAAATATCTGCACTTCAAAAATTGCCTTCAGATGCAGCAGACAGAAAATCCACAGAGTTTATTGCAGTAGCTGTAGGTGAAATGAAAAGTTGCCACCTCATAGACTTGCATTTGCCTGCAGTAGTCCGTGTGTTTACATTCTCCAGGGCAGACACAGCTGTAAAGACATCTATTGCCTTTTTTTTTTTACTCTTTAAGTCTGAAAGTGTTGGGACTTTAAACTTGAGGTCTGTTAATACTGAGATCACATTTACAGTCCAAAGAATTATGTGTCCAGCATGTAGCAATCTTGATTATATTCTGGTCAGGATGTGGGAAAGATGCTATTAGAAACAAAACAATCAATTCACTTCAGTCCCACAAGCATGCTTCATGGCATGTGCCTCCTACTCATTTTAAGTGAGGTTTTGTAGTGACACATTGGTGAAGATTAGTACACAACTGCAGGCAGATGCCCATGACTGATTCAATTGTTTGCACTGACACTCACAATTGCTGTAATTGCAACCAAAGTGATATGAGCCATCACAAAAACCAGACGAACTGAAACCAACATTGTTCCTCTGAGGTTTTATTAGTTGAAACCCAGAAATGCACAATCCACTGGTTCATTTCCTTGGGATGAATTCGCCACAGCATTTCTGTCTGCTATGCCTGCAATGCTGGCCTCGCTGATTTAATGGAAGACGATTCAAAAGGCCTCTTTAAAAAGAGAACTTGTACAGTAAAGGCACCACACATTCCAGCCTCGGTTGTTGAAAAAGGTTTCATTTCAAAAGAGTGATTAAAAGATGAAGCAGCAAACCATTTTTAGAAAATCAGCAGGAACTGAACGTGATCCCAAATAAGACAATTTCTAAGCTCCAGCTTTCCTCCGTGTTCCAAGCACAGCTACTCTTGCTCCTTTCCTCTTTTCCTCACAGAAACACTTCACACCATCAATGTCCAAAGCTGGTATTTCTGCACAGGAGTGACCATCTTCTATAGCCTCTGGAGAAAGAGAAAATGGATGTTTAGAATTAGGCAGTATCCGAAACTTTCCTGAGAAGAGATGATTTCATAGTCTGCCAAGAAAATTCTCATGTGGTACTGGAGACTCCCTTCAGACTGCCTAAACTACTGGCAGCTCAGTCCAAAGGAATTAAGAGATGATCCATGAAAGAGTTGAGGATTAACAGAATCACAGAATCTTAAGGGTTGGAAGGGACCTGGAAAGATCATCCAGTGCAACCCCCCTGCCAGAGCAGCAGCACCTAGAGCAGGGCACACAGGAACTCATCCAGCTGGGTTGGAATGTCTCCAGAGAAGGAGCCTCCACAGCCCATCTGGGCAGCCCCTGCCAGTGCTCCCTCACCTGAACACTGAAGAAATTCTTCCGTGTTTCTTTGGAACCTCTTCTGTTCCAGCTTGTGCCCATTGCCCCTTGTCCTGTCATTTGCCATCACAACAGCCTGGCTCCAGCCTCCTGACACTCACCCTTTATGGATTTGTAACATGAATGAGGTCACCCCTCAGTCTCCTCTTCTCCAAGCTGCAGAGCCCCAGCTCCCTCAGCCTTTCCTCACAAGGCAGATGCTCCGCTCCATCACCTTTGTGTCCCTGCACTGAGCTCTCTGCAGCAGCTCCCTGTCCTTATGGAACTGAGGGGCCCAGAACTGGACACAATATTCCAGATGTGGTCTCAGGAGGGCAGAGCAGAGGGGGAGCAGAACCTCTCTCCACCTACTGTCCACAGCCCTTCTCATACACCCCAGGATGCCATTGGCCTTCTTGGCCACGAGGCAAAGGCATTGCTGGCTCATGCTCATCCTGCTGCCCACCAGCACCCTCAGGTCCCTTTCTCCTAGACGACTCTCTTAAGAGTCCATTCCCCAACCTGTACTGGTACAAGGAGTTATTCTTTCCCAGATGCAAGACTCTACACTTGCTCTCATTGAATTTCATTAGATTTTTTCCTGCCCAACACTCTTAACACATTCACTCCATGCTTACAAAAGAAAAAATCACTTTTGCAGACCTGTTTCACTGCAAATGGAAATCCCTTTACAATAAACTCATATTCTGAACGTATTTGCAGCATCTTCATTCTGGACACTCAAAAACTTCCCATTAAATGCTCGGGGCTGTTGATACTTGATTCCTTCACATCAGTTACAACCAAAGAAAACCCCAGATCTTCCCAGGAAACCAAAAGCTTCCAGAGTGCATTCTATGCTCATTTAAAACAGTATACAGTGATTAAAAAAGGCCATTCTTCCAGCTGCAATGCCCCATATAATCACACGAATTCACTTAAAGGGATGATCGAGTGGGACACACAAGTGGCACAGCAGCCACAGGAGCAGGGAAACCTTTAACTAGACTTTGTGTTCAATTGATGAAATAAAGATCATCTCCTCCCAGTATTTAAATTGTGATTAGACTTGGCAATATATTGGAGAAAAGATCTCTAAGTCAAGTATGTATTGCATCAGAAAGGAGTTCTGTGAAATGAAAGGCAAGTGTTTTCAATGTGTTCAGTTACAGCGCAGCACTGGAGAAGGTTGAATGCCCAGACAAGTTCCCTTTAGAGAGACTTGTCAGATCCGATGCTCTGAACACGAGGCTCACAGCCACTTCACACGCACAGGGCTAAGGTATCAGCAGAGATCCAGCCTAAAGTGTGTCAGAGACAACCAGGCAGCTCCATCTCAGGCCTGAGAAAGACACAGGCCACGGCACTGCAGGGTCCTGAAGCCAGAGTTGGGGCAATCCCCTGGCAGAGCTCTCAGCTGAAAGACAGCCTGCAGCAGTCTGTGTGGACAGTAGTGGTTGGAAGGGAGCTCTAGAGACCATCCAATCCAGCCCCCTTGATCAGGTCACACAGGAACATGTCCAGGCATGTTTTGGAAGCCTCCGGAGAAGGAGCTCCACACCCTCCCTGGGCTGCTCCTGTCTACTCAGACTCTGCCTCACACTTTCCATGGTGGGTGACTATGTTACACCAGAGGATGGGCTGGTGGATGGTGCTTCATCAAGAGATGGAGAGAGAGGTGGAAGAGCCACAATGCCCCATGGGGGCACAGGCCATGCAGCCCAATGCCGGCAGCTGCCTCATGGCTGGGCTGGAGCAGGCACAGCCCCCACAAGCCTGGCAGCACTGGAAGGGAAGGGCATCTCCTCTAACACAGGTGAGGTGGAGGAGCAAACTATTGCAATAGGCCAATGGAGACAGACATTGGTGCCCTCAGTGGTTTTATTTTGGTAACGCTTAGATTCCCACCCAAGTTCAGAACCACACTATGGAATGCATCATAAAAAAGGACTTCCACACTCAGGCAGAAAGAGCAATAAGCATCAGCCCCACTCTAGAAGAACAGATTACCCAGTTGTATCAGAAACTAAGGCAGGGACAGCAGCTGAATCCAGTTGCCCTAAGGTAAGCTCAGGCTTAAATACAACCCCCTACCCCCTCGTGTCTATGCTGATCTGTGCATTTCAGAAATCTAGCCCTTGAAAACAAGATCTTACCATCTTTACTGCTTTTGTCTCAAGAAGTCAAGAACCTCCTTGTGCCCTGTAGCCTCTGCCTGTAAGTAGAAACATGAATAAATCCTGCCATCCTGTGCACCAGGACATGCAAATACTTACTTGTGGGAAGTAAGAACGCGTTACCACAAAATAATTAAAATCCAATTTCAATTGTAATTCCCCTGACATAGATGAGAAAATCCTGGCTCCAACAATTTACGACTTCAGAACAGCACCAGATTTGAGTCTGTAACAAACTCTTCACGCGGTTTAGAGTTCCCAAAGCAGCATTTACTTCTCCCAAACTAACACTGTCCAACAGCATGTGTGATTACTCATACAGCCACGGGGAGTAACAGCCATATGCACACTTACTACTTGTAGTGGATTCCTGCCATCATAACCCCTCTGCTCCAGGTCTGCACCAGCTAGGTACCAGGCATACAGCCCTTCCACATCACCTTTAGCTGTAAGGCTGGAAAAAAAAGATTAATTAACATTGGTTCTCAACCTTTGAGTCCATTTCAGTGTGCTCCTGGCTCCTGTCAATTAGCTCAGCAGGCAAATGCTGAAGAGCAGAACAGGCTCAACATGGCTGCCTGGATAGAGAGGTAAGTAAAGGAACACTATTACAACAGCTTTGAATAGCTGAGCAAGCAGCACAGCTTGATGAATCAGTTCCTCAAATTATTAGGGCTGTGTGTAAGTACTTACAACAGGCTAGTTTCACATAGTGGGTGTGACTATGACCAAAGGGGAAAAAAAAAAAGTCATGCAGTTTCATATTTCACAACACAATATTTATCTCATGAAATGAGGGGGGGGGGGGAGGGCAAAGGCTAAATCAAGATGCCCCTGAGTGAGAGCACATGCAGATGTGCTAGCAATCTGTATGCCTTATTTAAAGCCACTGAGAAACCCCCTTCTCACGTTTACATAACTCTGCTATCAGGACTTATGGCAGTTATTTGCAAGACATGGTAACACAGGTACATTTTTTTGAGTTTTATAAGAGAATCTGTGAGGCTTAAATGGACAGCAAGCAAAAAAAAAAAGCTTTTTTTTAAGATGACCTCTAACTGCTATGTATAACAAACAATAGAAAGGATCAAAATGAATGATACATAACTATCACTTCCAGGTGAGGGATGTGCACCAGGCTGTTTCTTTGCACATTTGCTGGTAGCCTCATCCAGAGTATTTAAGGTTCATTTTTAACTTACATTTTGGTTAAAGAAGGGCAAGCAGCCTGAATGTATGCAAAGCATGGCTATCTATACCAAGGCTGTTCACAGGCAGAACTGACAGCAAGACTGGGAGGATTGCCTTCAGTTTTCTCATGACACCAACATCTGCCAGGCTTCAGACCTGAGCTTGCTGTGTGCTTGCAGAGTGTTTCAGCAGGACCACACTGATAATCACCAAGTGAGGTTTAATCTCATTAGGAGAGGGGGAAACCTCCTTGAACTTATTGAGTTCAAAGTTGGCTGCTTTAAACAGTGCTTGCTGTGGGGGAAAGGCATACTGCTGGCAGCAGGGGTGGAGGATGGTGACGGGCACCTGGGTATGACAACCGTACCAGGCAGAGCTGACAGAGAGTGGAGAAGGCAGGAAGATGCAGGGGCAGACAGTCAGGTAAGCTTATGGAGGAAACCTTGAAAGCATTCACTTCTCTGCTAGGCTGAAATCACTTCTGCTGTTGATTAAATCTCTTAAGTACCTGAAAAAAAATGTTTTCAGGGGAGTGGAAGCCTCTAATTGCAGCAGTCTGAGGAGAAAGTCAGAGAGAGGCTTTTGCTTGCAGCAGTCCCAAAGGCTGGGCATGAAAAGAGAAAGAGAACGGTCTCTGTTTCTCTATGCAACTCCACCAACCCTGAGGCAGGGCAGAAGACCTACAGCTGGGGCCTTTGAGGGGACAGAGAAGTGGCAGTGGGATGCTACGAGGTTTAATGGTTCTTCAGTCTGACATCATGAGGAAAAGAATCAGTAAGTCAGTAATGAAAACTCCCATCACAAAAAGGATCATCAGAAGCACAGAGAAAACAGAAGGCAGCAAAGGAGGTCCAATGGGAAGCTCAGTGGGAAGTCCATAAGGAAAACTGCAGGAAAAAGTAAGCATAAACAAAGAAATATGTAAGCAATAGTAAAGAGGAGAAGAAATTACTTAATAGCCACTTCTGGAACACAAGGATTATCTTTATTTGCAAAGACATTGCTCTTGCCATTGACACTGGAAGGTCCCAGAACTGAGGAACGAACAAGCAAACAAACAGCCTACCTAGCAAGTGAGAGTAACAAGTGACTCGATTTGCCAGACAGAATCTCATCCTTCAGCCACATGCAAAGCAGAAACCACTCTAAAGACCAACACATTTAAAAATATTACCAATCTACATAGCCAAGGCAATTCATCACTGTAAGCAACACACAAGCAGAATTAACTGCCTAACAGCACCTGCTCAGAAAGAGCAATGTAACCCCCATTGCCAGAGGTCAACTCTGCAAAGTTTTCTCCTTCCCATGCATTAGGGCAATCCAGCTGCACAGAATTATCTTCAGTTCTGCAGCAGACACTTAGTGATGGAGTGAGAAATGTATTGTGTGGGGACTGTGGCGATTCAGAGAGCAAAAAGTAACATAGCTTGCAAGGAAATGTAGGTACTGTTCTAAACAGAAGAGATCTACTGTTCCCTAAACTGATTTTCATTGAGAACACCACAAAACATTTTCTCCAGTTCCAGATCTCTGTAGGTAAGCTATATGCATCTGTTTTTCCTTTACACACTGCAAGTGTACTTCCTATGGTCAAATAGATACCCAGGACTTCTCCATATACACTACATGGACCTCTGTATTCTTCCCTAAGATACTTAGGGCAGCAATTCCAACTACAAATGCATCCTCTAAACAGCAAGGCCATCACTTTTAGATCGTGAAGTGGAATAAAAATAACTTCAATATTCACTTATCAGGATGTTTAAAACCTGCTTGGTTGACAAAGAACTGCTTAACACACTGTACTGAGCTCTGACTAATGCCTTGCACATCAGATAACCCCAGGTATGCTGCCTATCAATACTCTTAGGTTTAGAAGAATTGATTCTGTACACACTTCACTGTTTCAGCGTGGTGAATGTACTCTGATGATGACAGAGCTAAGATAGCAAGAAGAGTGATAATGCAATTACACTCTTCTCATTTTGTGCCTCCTGTCACATTAAGTACCATCAAGCAAACTCACTTCTGTTTAAGGGGAGCTCTGAGATTGTCAGGGTACCAGGAGCAAAGCTGCTCAGCTGGTTCAGACGGATTAGGGACAATGACTAGAGTGAAATGACACCTTGGGGTTCCCTCCTGCCTATGCAGACTCTAGGATTTCATCTTTCTCAAGGACACAAAGCTCTGCTTTTTCAGGGATTCTTCTTTTTCAGCATACAAAGTGATCAGGAAAGACTTTCTTATTTTAGGTGCATCATCACCCTGACAGAAGAAACTGTCTTTTCTTCCCTTTTTTTTGTTTGTTTTTTAGTGGTGTGGGGTTTGGTTTTGTTTGTTTGTTTGGTTTTGTTGTTGGGTTTTGTTGTTGTTGTTGTTTAATGAAAATTCCCAAAAAGAAAGTTGGAAATCCAGCACAAGGCACGGTTTGTTCTATCCTGGACACCTCTGGGAGTGCTGCTCTTAGCTAGTATCTCCATATCTTTCAGCTGAGATAAACAGACTTCTTTGAAAGACAGCAGTTCTGGGCTCCCCAGCTCAAGAGGGACAGGGAACTGCTGGAAAGAGGTCAGTGCAGGGCTATCAAGATGATCAGGGGACTGGAGCATCTTCCTTCTGAGGAAAGGCTGCGGGAACTGGGGCTGTTCAGTCTGCAGAAAAGACTGAGGGAGGATGTTTTCAATGCTTATCAATACCTAAAGGGCAGCTGTCGAGAGGTTGGGGCCAGTCTTTTCTCTGCAGTGCCCAGTGACAGGACAAGGGGTAACAGGCACAAGGTGGAACACAGAAGTTCCACTTGGACATGAGGATAAACTGCTTTGCTTATGAGGGTGAGGGAGCCCTGGCCCAGGCTGCCCAGGGATGGTGTGGAGGCTCCTTCTCTGGAGGTTTCCAAACCCGCCTGGACATGTTCCTGTGTCACTTGATGAAGGTGAACCTGCTTTAGCAGGGGGATGGAGTGGATAATCTCTAGAGGTCCCTTCCAATCCCTACCATTCTGTGATAGCAGGCATTAGAAGCTTGGTCCTAACTCCTACAGAGGCATATTTATCCTTCCTCCCCCTGCCTTACCTCCAAGGTTTAAGTTGAATTGCAGAGGCTTCTTGTTACGAAAGTTACTAAATTTGAAAAGATGCATCCTTGTATACCATACCATACCATCTCATTTTACGAAATCTAAGAATACAAAAGGAGAAAGCTGGTTTGGCTTTATGCCCTTAGTTAGTTTTGTGAAGTATAGACTTGAAGAGAGTATCTCAATTCCCAACAGGCTTTTTTTCCTTAAAAGACAAAACAAAACAAACCAACACAAGGCAACTCTTAGCCAACTGCAGAACTAGATAAGCCTTCAGAGGAAGTCCAAGTGTCCCAATTTATCTCACCATGGTTTGGTTTTGCAGACAGGTGACAATACCACTGCAATATGGTAATGACATTTTAAACAGATTGCTATCACTGAGACCTCTTTCTTGTTTCGAAACAAAGCCATGAACCAGATACCAAACATCAGCACAGACCAACATCTCTCACAAGAAAAGAAACCCTCAAATGAAACCATGAAGGACTTAATAACTAGATCATCTTGACTGCACCTACGTGTATCTCCACTTCCTACACAAAGAGTTCCCGCTGATACTGGCCAGCTCTCAGTTCTGGTTTGTATTTCTTTCCCTCTCAAACATCACCAGTGCCAAAGAAGAATTTTATCTCCAAAATCTTCCAACTGATCTATTCTAAAATCATGCATCTTATCATCAGGAAGCTGAGGATATAGTATCAGAACACAAAAATCACTGCTCATGGTCTTTTATGACATGAGGATGGGTAAGCAGCAAGGGGGGAAATGTGATTATAGCTTCTAATTCAGAGATAATTCTATGGAAAAAAATAAGTTAGCTAAGTGTAGGAATCCTGAGCTTACCAGAAAGCAAGCAGCTTTATCCTTCTAAACCCCAAGAAGCTGACATGTGACACATTCAGACTGGTACAAATTGCAGCTTTAAACACATTAAAAGATAGAAGAGATGTAGGAAAATGGTTCAAATTAGACAGAAGAAAGGTGTTATTAACAGCTTGTTCTGTAAGCAGCTAGACCACATAAATACGTTGACTGCTATGAAAGTGCCAGTGCCTGAAAAGAAAAGGCTTAAAAGAAGGAGGTAAGAGGTAGGATAGAGGAGTCAGCCCAAGCATGCTGGAGGAAGATGAGTGCATCAGTCAGGTCATCTGAGGATACTCCAGAAGTATCTGAGACATTCTGGCTGCAGGACAAACAGCAGTACCTCAGATGTAAGACCTTACAGGCATCTGAATAACACTCTGTGGAGAAAGTCCACTTTGGTGCAAAAAACTATGCCAGGCCCTCTAAAACAGCAAGAGTAAAGCAAGCTCCTCAGTTCTGCAGGAGTGAGGCAGGGAAGAGCCACGATTCAGACACTTCAGCACTGTCTGAAAGCCTGACAACTGCCTGGGGCTGGCTGTGGCCCTGGCACAAGCCATGCAGTGACACCTGCCAGTGGGCATGCCCCTGGCAGCAGCTGATGCTCCAGCTGCCAGCCAGGAGACACTCATAGCCCTGGCTCCTGACCCATACTGAGGCAAGAAAGCTTCCTCCCCTCTCACCCCAGCCCACAGCTTTGCACCCAGCCCTCATTCTGCCTCTGCACACACGTGCACACTCCCACCCTCTGTTTGGAGCATTTGCATTGGTTTTACACTAATTATCATCAATAAAAGTTCAAAATATCTCAAGTGTTTGTTTATTATCAGGATGTCAGCTTTGAAGAACAGGAGGAGGTGCAACACAGATGCAGGGTGGACTATCCTTAACGTGCTGTAACAAACTGCATCAGAACCACGTTTCATTTGAAGGACCCTTGTTCTCTGCTCTGTTTTTTTGGACATATTACTCCCAGGTCAGTTAGCCAAACTGGTTGTACATGTGGCACCAAGTAGTAAGGGGCTCATTTCTTTGCAGAGCAATGTCATTCCCTAAGCCACTCCTCTTACCTTCTTTGCAGATGGAAACTTCACAAACTCAGGGTTTAGTTCTGTCCTATCACTTGCCCTGGGAAGTTTTAACTTCATGGTAAAAGTCTTATTAACAATAGAATCACTCCAGCTAGTGTTTCTGGATTTCAGAACTACTCAAATGACAAGGTCCAGTCTCTATACAGAATAAGCTTTACAGTTTTGTAGACAACATCCAGCACTGGCTGTTCCCTACAAGTCTCGTGGTTTCCTGGCAAGTCCTGGTACAAGGGAGGTGGTTTTGGGTTGGTTTGAGGAGAAACGACTCGTAGTAAAAACTGTAAGTAATTTTAGGAAATACATGAAATCATGTTACAGTTTTCAGAGTAATTTTAAGTTCAGGACCAGTACTGGAAAAAATAAAATCAAGCACATATTTATTTTCACAATATAAAACCCCCCACATCATTAAACCACCTCACATATTAAAAGCAACAGTGTGGAAAATCAGCTTTAACAGAGGATTACAGCCTCTTAAAATTAAAACACCAAGATGGTGAACAGATGTTCCAAAGTTTGGAGGTTAAACCTATTTGTGTATTTGATTTTTAACTTTCAAAAGTGTTACATGCTGGTTAGAATAGAAGCCATTGCCATCTGGGTGAAAAGTGATGGACTATGTGCAGCTTTATTCTCCAACAGAAACGTTATGAAATCACACTTTGCACAGCTTCTTCCTCACCCTTTCTCAGTGGAAGTGCTTAGAGAAAGTGGCATATTTGCTTCCCTTGCACTTAGCCCCACAGTATCCCCTACTTTGGTGCTCTCTCAAGTTACTGGTGCTCTGACACAAGAGTTGATTCCAAATTTCATCACTTCACTTGTTTCCTCATTATTAACCTAGCATAGAAATAGCCATATCATGAGCCAGGGCATAAGTGTTTCTTGCCAGTTGTCTACACATAGTTCTCATTCTGACAGTCTCTCCTGAAAACCCATCCCACTCCATCCCAATCTGAGGGCTACCTCCCCTTATATCACATTTACCTGCAGAGTACTGTTCCAACGTTCTCCAGGTCTTGGCTTGAAAGGTGCGCTCCCGTCTCTCGTAACAAATTAATCACTTCTATGTGCCTTTACAAAAGGAACAGAAGAAAACAGAGGAAGTGTCTCGACAGGTAAAGTTACACGGTGAGTGAAAAAGCTTGTATGATATTTGCCACCAGCACAGAACAAATGGCTCTTTCTCCACGGTGACAGATTTTAGTAAACAGATCATTCACATACTAAGCTCATGGAAGTGTGAAGCTCAGCTCTGAAAGGGATGCATCCTCTTCAAAGAGGTTTTATTTCCTTTACCTGAGTGATAGCTTAATTTAACACTTGAAATCTTAGTGAATGAAATACATGCAAAGAGGGAGGGCATTTATTGCACAGCATCATTCCTGTGTGTTACAGAATGCAACACCCGTATGTATCAGTCTTAAATCAAACTTCTGTTTCGCAGAGAAGTGATGAATCTTTAGGTTGATGTGGAAGGGCTTCAAAATGGTGGTAAGCCTTCTTAGGAACCTCCCACAAAAGCACACCTTTCCCTAATTCCCTCCTGCCAATACTTTTATTGCTTATTTCCATTTGGAGTCTCAGGAGGTCTTCTTTGTCCTTTCCTTTGAGGTAAAGGGACAAACAGATATTGAAACATTCCAAGCCAACTTCTGTATCTTAGTCAGATGCTTGACAAAGTCTACAGAAAAGGCCTGTCTCAAAAGCTACTGTTGTGGGTAATAAAACAACACAACAGATGAAAAATGTGCAGTTTTTTCCTTCAGAAAGCACATGATGACACGAGTAGACCAGGAATAGTTTCACAGTTCTTCTTTTAAGTAAGTTTCTATACCGTAACATTTCAAAATAAAGACTTAGGGATATCACTGTAACAGGAAAGATCTGGGGTTTTCCCAACTCATTACCTAAAAATTCACCTGTATTAATTAAAACCAAAACTAATCTTATATCCATGTCCTGTTTAATCACTTGGATTTTCTTGGAGGTAAGCTATGGGCTTTTCCATTTTAGAACTGGACTCACCTGCTTATCTAATCCCTCTGCTTCTTTTTAGGAAGCTCCATGTGAATGAGATGTTACTTTACAGTTATCCACATTAAGCTTATGTAAGATCTTAATTCGTAAACTAAACCAAGAACTGTACAGGAATCGTTTTGCTTTTCCAAACATGGGTTATTTAACCCACCAGATATTTGTGCTTTGTTTCAATTGACAGCCAGAGGAAAAAAAAATCAAACCTTTCTTTATTTCATGACAAAACATTGCTGGAACAGAACATGCTGCAAGGTTGTTCAGTTATCTCAAGTATTTTCTCAGGTAGGCCCATTACGACATGGCTAGTCACCCACAAGTATCTCCTTGAGCCAGCAAATCATGTCATGGCTTCCTAGTGTAGTGAAGAATTTATTCTACATGTATGAATTTTAGTTCAGTCTTAAGCAAAACTGTAATTAGCTGAAAATACATTTTACCTAAAATAGATTCAATTATAACATGTTTGTTCACTCAAGCTCACATTGGCTGCAGAGCTAAACGTGTGGAGTGTCTGCTTACTCTCCAGCAACTGCCCTGGAGCATTCCTCATTTCCCACATTCTACTTGAAGTCACAGCATGAAACTTGCACTTCTCAAAATAAAAGCTATGCTATGGGACAGCACTAAAAGACAAAGGCAGTAAAACACGTAACATTGTGTAGTAGCTTCCCTCAACGTGCTCCTCCTGTGAAGTCTGTATCTCTGGATTCCTGCAAGGAGCCAGGCTTTTCTCTTCCCCTATTCTAACTATTTACTTCTCCTTGGTAGTGAGATTCCCTCCAGAAGACACTTCATGTCCCACCTACGCCCCACAGCCATCACTGCTGTGAGTGGGGCTATAGAAATCTTTCATCCAGACACAGTTTCAGGGGCATTTACATCCCACATTTAATAGAGCAAATCTAAATGAGGAAAACAAAGTAGATGGAAAGAAATCTTTAAGCATCAAAACTTTACAATATCTAAAATAGGGAATAATTCAAAATGACATCTCATGACGGAGTGGGAAGAAGAGGACATGTTGTGTACCACTGCTCACTGAGAGAAGGGAAAGGAAGAATAGGGACAAATAGCAATGCACAGCTTCAGTGTTAAATTTAGTACTGAGACTTTGAAGAGCAAGTCACCTGAGACAGCAAAATGAGCATCTCTCACATCCCCATCACTCTGCAACAGTGGGAACTAAGTCCCACTACAGCTTGTTCCTACTTTACCCAAACAGTATTTACATTCTGCAGGGACTGAAGTCCTGTGCAGAGTACCACTTCTGCTGCCTGGTACCCACCACAAGAGCATTACTTGTGTTTCAAGAGGCTGGCTGTGAATTTTCTGATACTGTTCTGTACGTGAGAGGTCTTTGTCTTCAGAAGCTGTTTCTTTAGGTGCTGCTCTCCTGCAGCTTTACAAAAGCCTCACACAAGGGTCACAGTTTCGCTGATCTGAAGTTCACCTGATGTCACGAGCCCTGAACTTCTCAAGAACAGTTCCAGTGGGATTCTCATTCCAGGAACTATTGTCACCTGTGAATGGTTCCCAGCCCTCCCTTTTCTTAGTGTGCTCTGTTATTGGATCATGGCTTTTGGTCAGATATAGCTAATAAAAACAAAGCTGTTTGGCATATGTTCTGAAGTGAGCCTTTTGGTACTACCACTGTCTGAAGGAAAAAACAAAGTAAGACAAAAAGTCTCCCCTCTAGTAGATTCCATTATTGATAAGACTAGAGTAAAAACCCAAATGTATCCTAACATTTTAATGGCTTAAGAGCAAAACAAATGACTCAGAGTGGCCTTTGACATTCACTGCTGTGAGTGAAGTCCGAGTTCAAGTTAAAGCCATTTGAACTTTTACCAGGGCTCTGGATTCACAGCAATCAAGGTGCTGTACAGTATGTATCATCATCTTAGACCTTGACTTGGCAGACACTTATTAAAGGTGAATCAACTTCAAAAGGGATGAATCACACATGTGAAATTAACACACATGTAAGAGTTTGTAGGACTGGGGCCTTAGGGTACACACCTTCCACCAACTCTCTTTAAAGAAATGCAAGTGTAATGTATATCCAAACTTGACTGGCTTCATTCTTTTTCATGCTTGCTCCCCTAGCAACTGGAATGGTTATGGCAGGATCAGCTTAGTTTCACTTGCTCAGTTTTCTGGATGGTATCACTGGGAATTTTCTGCTCAAACACAGTAGGGACAGGCTCCAGTGCACTTCTGGAGGCAGTGGTGGTTAGATTTTCACTCTGCCTTAGATTTCCTGAAGTAATGTAAATGTAACCTTGCAAAGTATCAAGTATTTAAATTCATATTTACGTGGGAGGTAATTTTACTGCCTCTAATCTGATGTTCTCACACAGTCCTGTACGAGCAACTCCCCATTTTCAACCTTTTACCACTGCTCTACAAGTAAATGGAAGTGCTTTTACTATCTAAAATGTACACAACTTTTATTCAAGACATTTTCCTGCACAGAGAGTTTCTGTTATTAAAAAAATATTATTCTATTGTTCTGAAAATGAATTATCCCTTCAGGGTACTCTGAGAAATTAAAGGAACGCTCCTAATTTTGATATGTCGAGCAAGTAGCCTAAATTAAGCGTTCTGTTCAGCCTCATGCATAAAGTGAAGGAGCCTACATGCAAATTGCAGGGTTACAAATGAAAGAGCGGAAATGCAGCAGTTTGTATCTTATTTAGAAAGAGACTCCACGTTTTACCATCTCAAGAAACAAAGGAAAGAGTCACTTAAAGTAAAACCATTTCAGAGACTGTCACTGCTATAGATCGAGTCGCCAGTTTAGCAGCTGACAGTGCTACGTTAAGAAGCCTTGAAGAAGAGACACAATTCCTGATCACCTTTACAAATCGTTACGTGGGAAGAGATCAGTCATAGTTATGGAGCAGTGGAACAGGCTGCCCAGAGGGGTTGTGGAGTCTCCTTCCTTGGAGGTCTTCAAGACCCGCCTGGACATGTTCCTGTGCCACCTGGTCTAGGTGAACCTGCATCTGGGGGGGCGGGGGGGGGTTGGACTAGATGATCTCTAAAGGTCCCTTCCAACCCTACCATTGTATGATTCTATGATTATGTAAGTCTGCACACTAGGTTAAAAGGCAATCCACTGAGAAATGTGACATAAAAAAACTGTCAGGAAGCTGTTTTTAAGAGGAGTGGATGCTGCACTAAATGCCAATTAAACGATATCAATCCTCAGCAAACGGGATTAAGCTGATGCAATAGTCAGGAAAATTGAGAAAGTTACAATATTAAACAGTTTAAAGCATTGAGTGCTCACTGAGATCAGTTTTTCCCTCTTTCCCTCTCTGCCACATTGCATCCCACATCAGGATCATCTCTCCACTTCCAGCACGCAGTTGTTTAATAAATAGGATTTAAATATTTCTGCAGCAGAAACTTTTTTAGTGGGTGTCTAATTACTCACATATACAGCTGCCTGATCTTCCCCATTTTGCTTTACGTGCTTATCAGTGTGAAATACCACGTGAGCGCACAGCACACCGTAAATACACATTTATGAGCTTAGTTCCAAGTCAACTCTTCCTCTCGTTCCAACATCAGAAACAAAAAGAGAAACTGAAAATGGTTATGGAGCAGTTTCCTTTTACAGCAATCTGTATATAAAAAAAAATATGGGTGTGTGGTTTTGAAGAGCTTTAAAGTCACAGTAGGAGTCTAATATAGGAGTGGCAATGCTGAGGAATCCAAACAACAAGCTCATGTGAAATTCCTCAGGCGGTGGGATGGGTGCGGTGAAAAAGAAAAGAAGAGTAGGTGCCTGATTTGCAGGAACATCTAATGGTATCTAATGCTTTAGCATTTTCTCACATTGGACTGGAGCCACCTCTATTCAGCTGCGAGGGTATTTGTTTGATTTGCTGTTGGGCTTGTTTTTGCTTTAAGACTTTTAAGGGTTTGCCACTTATATATTGAGAAGGTAAAGCAACAGCGACGAAGCCGTAAGGGACCAAGCAATAGGTACAGCAACAGCACAGCCTGGCCACGCAGGACTTCAAGTCTCAAGTTAATAGAACCTGTTGAGTTTTCTACATATTGTCTTGGAGAGAGAAAAAGCCTTCAAGTTATTCCTGCAGCTCATGCAAAACTGGGACTGTCAGACCTCCCAGGCAGCTTCCAGCTTGACAGACCAGGTGAACTTGTCAGCATTAAAAAGCTGTAGGAACATTTGGGGACAGACATCCATGAAGATGATGAAAGTTCTATTATTCCAAGCTCATCTACAGAAAAAAAAAAAGAAAGGCTTTTCTCCTGACATCACACAGACTGAAGGAGAGATAAGGAGCTGAAAGTGGATCAAAGAAACAAGAAGAAATTAAGGCATGCAGCTTCTAACACGTTAGAAGACCAATGGCTCTGCGAATCCTCAGGCTGTAGAAACTGGTTTAAAATGAAAATGTGATCACTGATAACTTCTTTGTTCTGTGCTATGGCCATTCCTTAGGACTACTCAACGTGGAAGAGACCAGTAAGTCGCATGTCCGTGACTACCGTTCAAGAACTGCTGACAGCCAGAAGAACAGGAAGAGGAAATCCACAAAGCAGGTAGAGCCATGCAACCAGCCCATTTAATTATGAGTGGGTGGAAGGGAAAAATCAAGAAACCAGTCACCCAACAAGAGACTTGGGAAAGCACTGGTGGAAGGGAAAGATTAAAACATGTCAGCCTACTGGCATATTTTATGCCAATTGAAACAGTCTTGTTTTGGAAGAGAAAAGGGAAGGCAAAAAGAAAATAGATGGCTCTTGGTCCTGCTCTCTCACTTCTGACAGGCAAAAGGAGTGATCAGTTTGGCTCTGTTTTACAAGGAAGCCTCAAAACAGAATAGAGTTCTGAAATTATGGAAAAAGTCTTGGCAGGAAGGCAGCAGTAAGTCACCTTATGCTAAAATGCCTGAGGACTGGAGGACGGCCAATGTCACTCCAGTCTGCAAACAGGGCAAGAAGGATGACCTGGGAAACTACGGGCCAGTCAGTCTCACCTCTGTCCCTGGAAAGGTGATGGAACAACTCATCCTGAATGTTGTTAATAAACATAAGAAGGAAAAGATGGTTATCAGGGGGAGTCAACATGGATTCACCAAGGGGAAATCCCGTTGACCAACCTGATGCTTTCAATGAGTGCATAACATGCTGGCTGGATGAGGGGAGAGCAGCAGATGTCATCTACTCTGACTTCAGCAAGGCTTTGGACACTGTCTCTCGTAACATCCTCATCAGAAAGCTCAGGCAGTGTGGCTTGGGTGAGTGGACAGTGAGGTGGATGGAGAGCTGGCTGAGTGACAGAGCCCAGAGGGTGATGATCAATGGCACAGAATCGAGTTGGAGGCCTGTGGCCAGTGGAGCTCCACAGGGATGGGTTCTGGGGCCAGTCTCGTTCAACATCTTCATCAACAATCTGGAGGAGGGGACAGAGTGACCCTCAGCAAGTTCCCTGCTGGCATCAAACTGGGAGCACTGGCTGATTCCCCAGAGGCTGTGCTGCCAGTCAGTGGGATCTCGACGGGCTGGAGAGTTGGGCAGAGAGGAACCTCATGAGGTTCAACAAGGACAAGTGCAGAGTACTGCAGCTGGGGAGCAACAACCTCCTGCACCAGCACAGGCTGGGGGTGACCTGCTGGAGAGAAGCAGAGAGAGACCTGGGAGTCCTGATTGATAATAAACTGACCATGAGCCAGCAACATGCCCTCGTGGCCAAGAAGGCCAATGGCAGCCTGGGATGCATCAAGAAGAGCGTGGGCAGCAGGTAGAGGGAGATTCTCCTCCCCCTCTATTCTGCCCTGGTGAGGCCTCATCTGGAGCACTGTGTTTAATTCTGGGCTCCCCAGCTCCAGAGGGACAGGGAACTGCTGGAGAGAGGCCAGCGCAGGGCCACTAAGATGATCAGGGGACTGGAGCATCTTCCTGATGAGGAAAGGCTGTGGGACCTGGGGCTGTTTAGTCTGGAGGAGACTGAGGGGTGGATCTTATTAACAGTTACAAATCTCTCACTGGTGGGTGTCAGGTGGTTGGGGCAGCACTTTGTTTCTATTGTATCCAGTGACAGGACAAGGGGTGATGGGATGAAGCTGGAACACAAAAAGTCCCATTTAAGCATAAGAAAAAAGCTTATTTGAATGTTGAGGTGAGGGAGCCCTGGCCCAGGCTGTCCAGCCCTTTGTTGTGGAGGCTCCTTCTCTGGAGGTCTTCAAAACCCATCTGGACACATTCCTGTGTGACCTGATCTAGGTGGGACCTGCTTTGGCAGGGGGGTTGGCCTGGATGATCTCTAAAGGTCCCTTCCCATCCTCACCATTCTGTGATTCTATGAAAATTCATCACGCATACCAACCAGAAAGGAAGCTGTAGCAAGGTGGGGGTTGGTCTGTTCTCCCTGGTAACCATCAACAGAACAAGAGCAAACGGCCTCAAGTTGCACCAGGGGAGGTTCAGTCTGGATGTGAGGAGGAATGTCTTTGCTGCCAGGGCTGTCAGGCATTGGAAGGGGCTGCCCAGGGAGCTGCTGGAGTCATCGTCCCTGGAGGGGTTTCAGAGCCGAGTGGCTTTTGCACTGAGGGCAATGGGCTGGTGGTTGATAGGGCTGGGACAAAGGCTGGACTCAATCTTAAAGGTCTCTTCCAGCTGAAACAATTCTATGATTCTATGATTTCATATCGTTTTTCAAAAAACTTTTAATTTAGGCTAGTCACAGCTTTTGAAATGAAGCTGGTTCGTGTCATTTTAACTGCTGTCATTTATACACAATTGCTGAGACAAAATGAGACCAAAACACAGAGATGGACTTTCAATCCAAAATGATTAAAGGTTTGTAAACCTCCCATGGCGTGGTGTATAATTATATTGTTACCTGAATTTGATGGCATTCATCAGAGGGGTAGATCCGTATCTGTCTCGGGCATAAACAGTTGCTCCAGATGTCAACAAATACTCGACTAATGGTAAATGCCCTTCAGAGGCTGCAATATGAAGTGGAGTTCGGCCATCGTAGTCTCCACAGCTCAAGTTTCCACCCTGCAAGAGGACAGATCCTTCACATGCTACAAAGATAATGGCTGTACATGAAGTTGTTGTTACAACAGTAGATGCACACGCTACATTTTAATCTTGCTATCAAAATGTTAAGCTGCAGTGTCATTTTAGCACCAGTAAAGGTATTTATTCCACCTTCTGCATGTTCCACCCTCTACAAGTCTACTCTTCAGAGCCCCTTCAGATATCCTCTTTATTACAGTCCATCATGCAGTAGCTTTGTGCCTGTAGTCTGCTAATTTTACTGGTCTTAAGATACATGTATCCATTCTTGAGGTCCATTACCAAAGTCTCAAGACAGAGTCAATCAAGGCAAAGAAAAGCAAAGGAAATAAAACGGTGTAGGAGATGAAACAGGGAAATGCTTGTTTCTTTTTTTAAGGTATAACCCAAGCTAGAGCTACAAGGAGAGATATAAATCCTGAATCAGCGCTGCACTGTTTTGCTTAAGTATGATTTTCAAGTTGGTTATTTTTTCAATCCTGACAGATTTCCATCCAAACCTGGATACTATGAATATGCATAAAGCAAAGCGAAAGAGAGCAGCACAAGCCATTTTCAAGTGTTCCAAAGGCAGCAGATAAGAACTTGTATTTTAATCCACCTCCATTTTCCCAGTTCAAAAGCAAATGTAAACAGCTGAGAACCAGATAGGGCAAAGAACACACCAGTTTTGAAAGACAAAGACTGAGAAGCCTAGAAACCAATCGTATTAGTCAAAGCACTTTGATACTAAGACTTGGGTAGCTGCTTCTCAGTGAGCACAGCCTCCTCTTGTCATGTGAAGCTCTCTTTTTAAACCCATGCTTTGTCCAAACTGTTAACTTGACATTACCATTTCTGCGATGGCTTTTAGCGCATCTATGTCACCCAGCTTAGCTGCAGCACAAGCCAAAGGTGGAATTAATGCATCTCTTATGGCTTCTAACTCCTGAGAAACAAATAAAAAGAAACTTGTATTATCAGCCTCACCTCTCATACGATTGATGTCCAAGTCATAAAAACACTGCCCTTGCTTTCATGTAAAGTCTCCAAGGTAGTTATTTGGTTATTTAAAACCGGTAGCATTTAGTTCTTGGAAGGAACAAAGTCTCGTGTTTGTTTTACATTTTGTCAGTCTCACATCCATGAAGATTTATGTTCCTCCCTGGCAAGGCTACAATTAACCTGATATCTATATACACCACTGAAAGCACACACACTAATTACCATCTCTGTACTGCCATAGTTACACAGCAGTACAGCAAAAGAAACAGCGCTGGTAGGAGCTGGAAAAGACCATATAGTCCAGTCTCCTCAAGACTGGATCAACTTTATTCATATGATTCCTCAGACATTTGTGTCACCTCTACTTCCAAACTTTCACTAGCAAGCCCCATGGGCCCCTTAAATATCTTCCCAGTCTTACTATACAAGAGCCATACATTCAGTCTTCATTAGCTACCAAAAATCCCATCCTCCCTGAAACCAAGCCAAGAGAAAAGCAAATACTTGTCTCTTACAACCAATACTACATTTGCTGATTTTCCAGTCAGGAGGGAATAATATAAAACACCACAAATGACACTTGTGGAGTGTTTCCTTAGTATCAGCCTTCTATGACTGCATGGACAATTAAGCTGTTTTACCCATTGTTATTTAGATTGCTCCAAATTGTCAATACCCTTGACCACAAAAACACAAAGCACTTTTTCATATCATTGATACCCTGAATTACAGTGACCGTCTGAGGCTTTGTTATTGCAATCAGCCAGCCAAGAAAATCAACTCAAGATGGGGCTACAAAGAGGAAACAAAAAAAAAAAAATTTAAAATGTTTTTAATTTAAATATTTTTAAGTTTTTCTTTTTATTTTTGTCCTTTTCCCCAACCCCGCTGGGTTGCTG
>WBNH01011951.1:40280-64284 GCA_013401255.1 Urocolius indicus | reverse complement strand
AAAAAAAAAAAAAGTTAATATGTTTTTAATTAAGACTATTTTAATGTTATGCTTGTCATTGTGTCCTTTCTCCCTAACCCAGCTGGTTAGCTGGGACACTCAGTACTAAAAAAACCATAAAAGCTCCAGTGCTCCAGTTTTCTTTCAGCTTTGCTGTTCCTCTTTAAGATAGGTTCATTTAACTCAGCTTCCAGCTTTACATGAGTTCAATTTTAAATAGCTGAGTATATACCTCCTTGCTGCTGATGCTTAGAGATTTGGCAATCACTTGAATAAACTTGCTATCTCTCAGAGAGATCTTGGCTCCTGTGGGTACAACAGTCATTTCTCCTCGTAGATTCTCACTCAGCATCTGAAAAGCAAGCAATCAAATCCTTTGTTAGCAGAGGAGAAATATGGTAGTAGTCTATTAAAAAAAAAACTTAGGATCAAGTTAGAAAATTGTTTGGAGGAATTATGGGAACTAATTGAAAGTAGACAAAAGATTAAAGAAATAGTTCCTGTCCCGTGAAGACTGCAAGTTTAAAAAGACAAAGGGGGGAGGAAAAAAAGAGACAGGCAAACAAAATTGTCTTCCCAAGCACAGAAACCGAAGTAAGCACATAACAAAACACCCCAATTTTTAGAGTGTGCAGACAACAGTTCCCTAGTGGTGTAGGCTGCAGTCTACTTAAAACCAGAAAGACAGTGAGTAATTAGCAGAGTGAGGCTGAAGACTAGAATACTCTGAAATGTTGCCTAATACCACTGACTCTGTACCTAAGCATCAAAACAAAGCTCAGTTCTGCCTGTGGACAGGCCTGTGTCTCAGTGGATTTGCAAACAACATACAATTTGGCTGTAGAGCCAGCTCTTAATGCTGAGAGTCTACAGGAGTACCAGTGATTCAATATAAAGGCAGGCATGTAAGTTTGCAAGAGGGGTGTATCCAATACAACCAGGAAAAAAAAAAGCAGCAAGCCATCAAAAACACACAAGTCAGCCAATTCCTGTGTAGCAAGTGCTTGAACGTGGCAATAAAGAAAACACTCCAAAAGACAGGTTATGGGAAATGTGGAGAACAGAGGGAGAAGCCAGTCATTCAGGAAAAAAAGCAACTGGTTTCCTCAGTTCTGACAGTTTTCCATACTGGCACTGTGTCATGCAGGGTTGCTGGTGCAGCTATAAAGCACGTCGTTATTGCAATTCGGGTTTTAAAGGGCAGGGTTGTGAAAGTTGGAAAGAAACAGATGTGATGTTGGAAGGAGGAATGCCCCAGGTTTACTTCTGTCTAGGCATGCCCTTTATTAAAAAAAAATATACCACCACTCCAAGCGCTGACACCTCCGGAGCCGTCTGCTGGAAGAGTCCCATGGACATGTAACTCAGAGGATACCAAGGGCCTTGGCTCACTTCTAGAGTTTGACAGGTTTGAGATCATTGCTTTGCACAGGTAACCTTAGCAATTGGCACCTGTGCTACATGCACCCAGTGCAAAGCCCTACATGCCTTGTTCAGTCCTCCCAGCTCTGCAACGTTTGTGTGTGTCTGGGGGCACATTCTTTGCTTCCTCGTGTTGACAGAGAATCCTAAAATAACCACACGCCAGCTTCAGGAGAGCTTCCGTCTCTTGGGAGACTATTGTTTAGTGATATGTTTAGCTGAAGATATTGCCACAGACAACATATTTGCAGGCTTTCTTCTTCTCCTGGTCTCTACCACTCATTCCTGCCCAGGCAATGCAGCATGTTGCTCCCTTAGCTGCGCCAACACAATTGTTTGTGGGTCTGTACAATGAATCGAGTGACGAAACCAATCATACTTCAAGAAATTGCAACATTGATGTTGTTTTTTTAGACCATATAAAAGATGTCCCAGCATCACCACACAAAGCTAGGGTAGCATATTCTTAAGGGCAGCACATGAAGATGCAGGAGTATAGCTTGTGCCAATGGTACCTAAAACATCCTATCACTGAGTCCTCACCTGAGTAAGTCAGCTCTCTCGTATCAGCAAACTGGATCTCATACTAAGTTTTAACTCACACATCTAGGCAAGAAGCCAGTCAGGAAAGCTTCTCCCATCCCAACTCAAATAATCCTCTGTGCAAGACGATTCAAGTCTGCATTAAAAAAAACAGGCTAGCATATGTAAGTTCCAGGGTCAGAGAGTGTACCACAGGAGCAGCAGCAAAGAGCCTGGGTTTGTAAAGCACATATACACAAACAAATTCAATACCACTGCTTTTTACACAGCATTATCTTTGTCAAGGATGCTCTTGCACAGAGTATGTTCTTGTCATCCTCACTGATGAAGCACTTAGCTCCTCCTCATTTTTTTTCAGAGCCAGGGCTTTAGCAAACACCTGAAAGCTCAGTGCCTGAAACTGGTTTCCAAGCACAATAAGTGGTACTTCCAGCCACTCCACTCACGACTATAGGTACCCAAATACTTTTATCACAAAAGCTGCTGCTGTCTGGAATTTATTTACCATGAAACACTCGAATTTGCTTGTTTTAATAAAAACAAAACACCATCCTAAGATACACACGTGCATGCAGTGCTTAAGTCTCGAGAGCGACTCATCATCATGTCATCTCCTGAAGTGTCAGGATTATGATTGCACTGCATACAAGCACAGAAACACATGCATTCCTGTACAGTGCTGCTCCCCACCTAATTCATTGCTGTATATTCCTTGTAGAGAATTAAAATGTTATTAATTAAGGCCCAATGAACAGTACAACACTGTTAAAGGGGTTATGACTTTAAAAATCAGTTACAATTGGTTATTAGAACAATCCTCTGGGGTTTAATGTATTTATAAAGTGTATGTCCTCTTAGAGAAATAAGACCTAACACCGTCATGAATGGTGCTGGAAAGGAAGAAGCTGTAGGCAATACTTCTTTCCAGAATTAGCTTTGTATGAATGAGTCTTGAATGAGACCTTCACCACATTAAGATCAACGACAAGACCTTTGGTGACTTCTACGGGGTTGGGATTTTGTCTTCCATATGAATTTCCACACGTGCCTTTTAGTACAGAAACGTCCAAGGCAGACTATTACCATTTAAAGATGGCATTTTTGTGGCTCAGTCATGATTCTCACCTGACTTATGCAGAGGATTCTTTCCTCTCTCAATCTAGGTACATTCATTTGCCTAACAATGTTTTCCTTAAGGAAAAAAAAAACCCTAAACTAGAGAAGAAAAACAACATGATGTTCACATTATGGCTCTGGAACCAATTGCTTTTTAAATGCAACAGAAGCTCAAAGCATTTAGCTAAGCAGAGGTTAGCACATTAGATGAGAAAGTTGAAGCCTTTCAAGGTCACACTGAAATATTTACCTGTCTCTTCTCCTCCCAGCTAAGCTTACTCTTGCTGAGTATGTATGACAGTTTAGTTAGGGCTGCTTCTGGTGTCATATCACCTCCAGGAATTACTCCAACATCAGCGAGAGTCTGAATAAAAAGGAGCAACGATTCCAATTAGCATTCAGAGATACCTGCGTGTACAGAAAGTGTGTGTGAGTGAGGAGAACCTCCACAGAATGCAGCCCTGACACCACTCTCTTGCTCCTCCTACTGCCACTGTAACTTCTGTAATTTTAGCTATCAAATACCAAACAAACACTAGAGCCAGCTGAATAAAGATGACTTTTCCTGTAAGTTCCTTTTCATGCAGTAACACTGAAGAGTTCAACCAAATGCTTGCCACGGTCACTTACTGTGCTAAAAGGGAAAGGTTACAGGTCCATATCAGCTATCTGCAGAGTTGTCAGATTCCCTTTATTGAAAAGCTGCAGTTACTGTCTTTTAACCCAGTGGCATTTTAAACATTGCCAAGTAGGCTGTTCTCACACAGACATATTTACCATTCTTTTATGGGGCATTGCTTTGGATGGATTCCAGCACTAGAGTGTGCTCACAGCAGGAGTGTTTTCAGATCCTTTCAGGCTGCACTAGCAGTGTATGATTTAGAACATACAACTAGAATAAGTAATTTATACAGTTCTGATGAGAACAACTGAAAAAAGGTGACCTTTTCAACCCATCTTTCTGGTAGTTAAGAAAAAAAAGCCCCAACTATCTGAACCAAAGCAAAAAGCAGTCTTGCTACAGTCAGCAGGCCCCATAAGTGTACAGCAATGACAGAGGAGATTCCAGATCTCTTGTCACTGAAACCCACCTGGGCTTTTCTGAACTACAGATTCATCGCCTTTGCCTAAACATGATGTCTCACAGTTAAGCATCTTGCAGCAGGTTCTCTGCACATCACTTTACTTTTAAATAGCTTTTACATAAACTGCAGCTTGGAAACTTCTGGTGGTTTAACTAATTTTTTTTGCAAGATACAGAGCCTTAATCAGTTCATTAACCACCTCCAAATAATTAACATTACAGCAGCTTTCCAACATTCACCCATGGTAGTTGACACTTGTTGAGTAGTTCCTTATGAAACAGAGAAGGCGATGACAGAACAAGCATGAACTAATTTTGTAGGACTTGTCTCTGTCAGTGTTCTCCTCAAAAGATGCCAAGAAAACAAGGCTGCTTGCATCAACAGATGCTGAAGCAACATAACTCATGCTCCATATGAAAAGTGTAAGCCAGAAGTGAACACATTTCCACAAAGTCTTACAGTGGTTCAGTAAGATCTGAGCAGAATCCTTCCATTCAGTGTATCAATGGTGGATCAGAGTGCAAAAAGCCATTTTAGAGGTGCCTACTTCAAGAATCTTTTAACCAGAGCGTAGAAAAGGGTTTTTTTCTTCCACACATTTTTAGCAGTTCACTTCAAGCAGATCACATAAAAGCCAGGCTTAACGTTCATGTTGTTTTGCCAATATAAGTTTGGTGTCTTTTATTGACTTACGGGCTTCTTTCCTTCCGTAGGACCTGTTCTGTGTCATCCACATATTCCTGTCATATTTGCTACAGAGCATGGGGGCTTTGCAAAAGTAAATACCTAATAGAGGGGTTTTGAGAAGTTATGCACAAGTTTTACCAACACCCAAATGACTGCCCATGTCAGAAAACACCAAGCTGGGATACTGAAGAACTGGAATGAAACTCTTATGATCTCCTTTTCTTTCCCTTCAAAACAGATTATGTGTTCTTGAAGCAAATATAACCTAAAGCTGTGTCAAAACCATTGTTAAAGGAGGTAGGTTTCAGCACCAGACTAGAGGATCTAGGCTCGCCTTACAGTTGCTGAAAAGGCTGGCTCTGTTAGACGAGTGGCTGCTCCCAACAAAACCAGGTGTCTAAAACAGGGGAATGAGTCACCCTCTGGCAGTGCTTCTTGGCTATTTAATGGCTAGTCTTTTTATAAAGGCCAGTTAAACCAGCTTCCTTCACACTACGACATGCAACACGCACTCATACGGCTTTGAGCTCTTATTAGTTCCAGTGATGTCATGTCTTAATGCACAATTGAGAAACTCACTATAAAATGCCCAGAATATTAACAGAACCTACACAAAGCCTGCTTATTTAAGCTAGCCTTCATGGGTTAAACACATTTTCATTCTGCAAGGCAGATACTTCCTTATATACTGTCCTCCAGTCTCTCACTGGAATCAGTTGTACTTCCAGTCAAACAGCAAACTGGGATTTGGGACACTGCTGGGATTTGCATGCTCTCTGGATGTTCTTATGTTGTACCTAAGTGATGCTAACCTATCAAATACTACTTTATTTGATCATCTGATCCCTCATTTTCTAGCTCAGTGGAATCCCCTTGGGAGAGATACTACCAATCTAAAGCCAGACATCCTGGAGTACAGCACACGACAGGAGCAAGGAATCATTACTTTGGGATTTGAGCTGACTGTTTAGACCATTCAGAGTAGGAGTAACAGGATTTTCTCTGCTGATACATATTTAAATGCTTCTATCTTAAGATTTTTCTGATACAGTTATCTTATGAGCAGTATCTTTATAAATCAACCAATCTAGTTTTATACACTGGGGCTACTCGAAACATATAATCAGACTGCATCAAGGGGATGTTTCTTTTACCCAGCATCAGAGTCTGAAATCATTGCACGACCCTCACCTGCCCTGTTGCATAGACTGTTTTAACGGACCCTCGTAAGCACTGCGTACAGTTTAGAATCACCACTTTTCGTTCAGTTGCTTTCTTCAGTTCTTCCAGCAAATCTTCTCTGCTGTTTGGGGCATTGCCACTTCCATAAGTTTCAAGTACAATGCCTTCAATTGGAGGCTGAAGAAATGCTTTTACCTGTTTAAGAAGACAACACGAGAGACAGATAAGAGATGTGTGCTTAAGTCACCAAGGTCTTCACGTAAGGCACAGTGTTTTTAAACCAGCCTGTTCCTGCTGTAGTCCTTCTGTGCTCCCCTTTTGCAATAGCTGGAAATGTAGAATGAGCTTTAAAAAGAGGAGAATTTCACTCTTTAGCTTTCTTTAAAATTCCTAGAGGGATGGATTTTAAACTAAACTATTTTCTACAGTCATGACCTCAGCGTGAAGAAGGACGCTATTGTTCAAGTGCTGCTAACAGGCTATACTGTTGCACCATGGCAGAACAAAGGGGTAGCCTTACACTTAGCAAATCAATGCAGTATTATTAGTTGAGATTAGAACCCCTACCCTTGCCCAGATTTGTTGCTTTGGCAAAGAGTTTTGTTAACAAATGTCTGCCTAGAAAGTGTGTGTCACACCTTTCAGGAAAGAACATTCTAACAAAGCCTGATTTTTTTTTAAAGTCAAAACTCAATTGATTTAACCCAAGGCAGGAAAAAAAAGCCCCAAGGGAGGTACTAATTCATTCTAGGCCAACTATTAACGATGCAGCTATTGTGGCTCACTATAAGAAGATGCCTAGCAAAGTCCTCTTCCTAGAAAGATGTATTTTAAACAACCTAGATGTCTCCTTGCTGATCACATATGCTAAATGCAACACACTGTAAGCCCCCATGAGGCTAACTGTGCAGTTGGAGTTTTATTGCAAATATACCACCCCTCTGCCTTTCCATCTGTTCATATTCAGCTAAAAAGAATGGTGATATAATTGAGAAGAGCTGCTTCAACCACTGGATTCAATTTAAGGTGGCAACAGCCACAAAAGACCTGTCAATTTAATGGAACCAGTATTAGACAAAAATTTAAAGGCAAACCCACCTAAAACCAGTGTTCTGCAAAATAATTTCTAAAGGGAAAAAAATAATCCTACTTCTCAACCTCAGCAGCAAAATCCCACTTCTCATCTTCAGTTCTGTATGAATGCTAAGAGTCATGTAAACCATTAATGTGAGGGAAAAAAAGGAAGCTTAAAGAAGCACGAGTTGTAGAAATCGTCACGCTCCCGTCCACCCACCATATTGTGCATTCTCTGACAAGATATCCCTTAATGTGCCTCAATATGCAGCAAGAGAGCATTTCCACAGTCACTGCAGCCTGCACATGGCCTGCCCATGAGCCCTGACAAGAAGTTAATTGTAAGTTTTAGAGCCCAGGTGGTTTAGACAAAAGATATTTGAAAAGCTGTTTAAAGTTTGTAACATGAGAGTAGTCTTTGAATGCTCTGACAGTCCAACAAACAGTTATCACAAGGCAGACCCTTTCCCTTCCCTTCCCTTCCCTTCCCTTCCCTTCCCTTCCCTTCCCTTCCCTTCCCTTCCCTTCCCTTCCCTTCCCTTCCCTTCCCTTCCCTTCCCTTCCCTTCCCTTCCCTTCCCTTCCCTTCCCTCCAAAGCCCTGACTACTGCTACAACAAAGCAGCTTCCCTGCTTCAGCTAACCAATCAAGTATTTAAGCATCACTTCAACCACTTTCCCAGACGAAGTAGTGACACTTACAGCAGCAACAGCGATTCCTGGGAAGATTCGCAGGAGACCAACATTCCTGTTCATATTGGTATGAACTCGAAATCTCTTTTTGGTATTGGCTCTCCACACTGTTTCCCAGTTTACTGTCAATATTAAATTTAAAAGGTCATTTCTCTTTCAGACATAATATTTAAGTACACTTGCAGCACTTCATAATTACAACATTGTCTTTAAAAGTGTTTCTTATTGTAGGAGATTCATGAATGTACTTCTGAAAATGGAAGATGAAGGCCCATTTGAGAAAGCAGCCAGAGCAGCTGACTCAACACACCTTATTTATTAGGTACCAGAATTTATTAGGTACCAGAAAATGTCTTCAAGGCCACAAGGTCAAGCTCAACTGGGTTATATTTTAGCTTTAAGTACAAAATAGCCTAGATTCTGAGATGTATCAGTATTACTTGTCAATATTTGCCAAGAAGGCCAATAGCATCCTGGGAGCATCAAGGAGAGTGTGGGCAGCAGTTCAAGGGAGGTTCTCCATCCTCTCTACTCTGGTGAGGCCTCATCTGGAGTCCTGTGCCCAGTCCTGTGCCCCAGCTCAGGAGGGACAGGGAACTGCTGGAGAGAGGCCAGTGCAGGGCCACCAAGATGATCAGGGGACTGGAACATCTTCCTGATGAGGAAAGGCTGCGGGATCTGGGGCTGTTTAGTCTGGAGGAGACTGAGGGGGGAACTCATTAACAGTTACAAATATCTCAATGGTGGGTGTCAGGAGGTTGGGGCAGCACTATTTTCTGTTGTATCCAGTGACAGGACAAGGGGTGATGGAAAGAAGCTGCAACACAAAAAGTTCCATTTAGACACAAGGAAAAACTATTTGACCGTTGAAGTGAGGGAGCCCTGGCCCAGGCTGCCCAGGGAGGGTGTGGAGGCTCCTGCTCTGGAGGTTTCCAAACCCGCCTGTACACGTTCCTGTGTGACCTGACCTAGGTGGGAGCTGCTTTGGCAGGGGGGTTGGACTGGATGATCTCTAAAGGTCCCTTCCAACTCCAACCTTTCTGTGATTCCATGAATATTTCTAGGTGGGTACTCGCCAAGAAGATATTTAACACGTACACTTCAATTTAATTTTGCATTTTATAGCAAAGGCTTCCAAAATGAGTATTTTGGTTCAATGCCCATTAGTGAACAGGATGACCTATCAAACACAAAAGCTGTATACCTCTACTACTCTCTCTCCAAAAGAGGAGTCTGACAGCTAAAGCACCTGAGTACTAGACCTGATAGGTTCACAATGTCCTGTCAGTGCCAACTCTCCCCGTTGGGAGTGCTCAGAAAGCCTCGGTGTGCAGGTCTAGCGTAGGTGAGGGATTTCCTCATCTCGCACTGACCTGTAGTTCATTGTTGTGTAGTTGGCCTGTAACCAGCCTGGATTCATGTTTAGAAAACAGACCTTCATCTTCCCAGACGTAAGAGATGACAAATGCAGTTACTGTTGCTGCTAATCACCTCCAGAGTTTATTAAGCAGTTACTAACGATTAAATAAAATAGCGAGGATTCAATTAACTCTGATTATACATTTAGAGCCAGAAGCCAGCTGTTTAACTAATAGTTTGTTTGTGCTGCATTATTAGGAGTCAAGTCATGCATTATTGATTTCAAAATTTTACTACTTCAGTGCAGGAGCCCAGCATTGGGAGCGCTGATGGCTCCTACAAGGCTGGGAAAGAGGTTTAACAAACGGCAGTAGACAGCTCAGAGCATCACAAATCAGTGAAAGTAGAACAATACCATAAAGCTACCCGTTTCCTTATCCTGATTTAAGCTTTTTAGACTTTGGAGACATTCCCAAGCAGCAAGACAGAGGAAAAGATCTGTATAGGTGATACTGAGTTGCTTTCAGCCACACGGAGAGTTACTCACAGCATCTGCTGTTGCAATCTCTTGCAGTCAGCAACCCAGCCATTTGGAAGAAAATTCAGGGTACACTTAAAAGCCTCCACTGAAGCCTACTCTATTGCCCCATTTCTAGAGATCCTGAAAACTACATAATCCATTAAGTCAGGACAGAAAACAGGAGTCACCTGTAAAACTTTAACAAGCTTTCCCTTCCTGTTGCTGTGCCTTGTCAGCAACTAGAGCCTCTGCCATGTTCCTTTCAAAAAGATAACCACAGGTCATTAAACAGGTCCCAGGCAGTTGCCTTGGCATTATGCTTGTCCAAGCACTTGAGCACACGGATTCCTTATGCTCTGGGAATGGGAGAATAGAAACGTAGACCATTTCTACAGTTTCTTCCTTTGTGCTAACCCGGCCAACATGGTTCTGAAACCAGCTGGTTGGATTTAGTTGTTAGCCAAGTAGATCTCAAAGATCTCCATGAGCTTTCCAGAGCAAGTTAGACACCTGCAAGAGATACATGGCTGAGTGCAGAGAGTTGTGCATTTGTTCTGCTTGAAGTTCTTAGGTCCAGCTAACAACATTCACCTAGGAGCACTGTGCTTCAAGAAGCAGCAGTACTTAGCAATAAAACCAGTCCTTTCAACCCTTTAACACAGATTAATTCTTTAAAAGCAGCCTGCTCTATAAGAAGGGATGGTAATAAAACTGCATCAGCGCTTTCTTCCCTTTACCCTCCAAAAGGAAGGTGTCCCTGCCAAAACTTTGCAAATGAATTCTACTGAGTTTGGCAACTGTTAGCATCTGTAATGCCTGTCATGAACTTGAAGAATAAACTGAAGAAACACCCCTGGGCATGGATCACTGAGATATTACCAAAACTAGAAGGCTAAGGAGAAAGATCAGAGGAGAGGTTCAGAAGTCAGAACTACATCAGGCCTATGCCTGTACTTTTGGTGTACACTCTACCAAACATCATGTAATCTTCAAGATAAATGTAATGCATGCAGACACCATACAGTGATGGCAGTTCCAAACTGTGTTCAAAAGAAGACAGGACTAAAGATTGTCCCTGAGTTTCAGGTCTCTTGGTCATGAACTTTATCGGCCTACACAACATGCTTGGTGTCTCAGACTTCACAGATGACAGTTTGCCACTAGACAAAATGAGTCTAAAAGGCAAAACAAAAGGCAAGTGTGATGCAAGAGCCAAAGAGATCTACATAAAAGCCTGACTTCATCTCAGATTTATTCAGAACTGTGGTTCTGAGGCAGACAGCAATGCAGGGGAAAAAAAAATAAGATTAGAACACAGCCTTTGCATGCCCAAGCTCAAATATGACATCCCCCAAATACTACATTAGGAAGAACAGATAAGTTCAAGCATCTTCCTTGTACTGATTAAACCAGTTGTCTTATAGCCTGCAGTCGTATCACACAGCAATCATCTTTATTAAGTAAATCAATCAATCAGTCTTAGGAATTACTACCAGTTCTTAAGAAACTCACATATAAGCAGGTGAAGTACAAAAAGCTGCATATATTGGTGTTTGTAACAGCTTCTTATCCTATGGAAAGGAGTGACTAATTAAAACAGTAACCTGTCCTGACATGGATGGTCTGTGCTGGCAAAGAGTTTAACTGATATAATGCACTGCATTATGTACATATGGATACAAAGCTGAGGAGCAAGGGTGAGTTAGCTGCTGGCACTGCAGAGCAGAAAGTCATGGCTGTTTCTATACTGTATCCAAAATGGCTTGGGATAGAAAAGATTGCATCATACAAGGAGACTACATTCAACATATTAAGGCCTTTTACTTATTCTTCCAAACAAAAGCATTACATAAACAACACTGTTAATTCCAATCTCCCCTCCCTACCAAACATGATTTACTGCTCTAAAAATACATCCTTCACACAGAACTATGGTGATGAGGTTAGTGCAAGGAAACATTAAAAAAAAGAACAATCAACCTGACTTCAAAATAAAAACCCAAGCAGCTCTCCACAGTCCAGTAAGCAGCAAAACACCCCTGTTGTTTAACATGCCACAATGCAGGTCTCAACTTATAATAGGAGAGTAGCAACTCGGAGCGACACCTCCCTTAGGAGTGGTGACTGAACTCCAAATTATGAAATCAAACAAGAAATACAGCTTTTCACCACTGCAGAGCTCCAGACAAACAGCAACGTGTTCCTCTCATCCTCCTCTGCAGGGCTACAGGGGAGCCCTGCCATTATATAAGCTGCCCCAGCGTTCATTGCAATTCACGGCAGCAGCCAAGGGGTGGGGAGCACTGGCCAACCTATGAGTGCAAATTCCTGAAGGAGGCAAACAAACACAGACCCCCTTTTTTTTGGCAGTTGGCTATAAAACAGTCGACACACAACCTTCTGAAATTAATATTTAAATGGAATGGGGCCGTTGCAAGAATCAACACGCCTATTTGCGAGGGAGGCTGGGGGACCAAAAGCACTTCAGTGAAGAGAGCTGGCATTTGCTTTAATACATAAATGACTTGGACTTTTTGCTATATATAACCAAGATACAGACTTGGCTTCTGACTAATAAGAATGGTGGGTAGATGAACCCACAAGGGCTGTGTAACCTTCTGCCGCTTCACCGTCACCTCTGCACACACAGTCACGCGGGTTCTGTCTGTCCCCTACACACGTTGTGTTTCTCATCATTGGTCCTGTACATGTGCACCACTCCCAGAAGTTACATGCATGTGTGATGAAGAAAGCCCAGCCACGGTAGCAAAGCAAGTTTATTCTTTGCTTCATTAGGACAATTGAGAACAGAGGAACAAGTTACGAAATGTTCAGAGACTCTTCACACGTATCAAGTGAGACAGGCACAGAACAACAGAATGGTTTGGGTCAGAAGTGATCTTAAAGAACATCTGCTTCCAATCTCCCTCCCATGGGCAGGGACTAGACCTTCCACTAGACCTGGTTGCTGACAGCCCCATCCATTCTAGGGATGAGAAATCCACCTGTTCCAAGGCCCAACCACCCTCACAGGGAACAGCTTCTTCTTTACATCTAATCTAAATCTACCACCTTTCAGTTATTATCCCTTGTCTTATCACCACTTGTATCACAAGTCCCTCGTCTCTTGTTTTCAGAATATAGGAGAAATAAGACAAGGTCTTTTATTTGTTAGCATTTCAGATTTTAGGAATATTTTTAGTTATTCCTCTATGACCCATTTCATACAGAGACTTCTGATTCTGTTGCACAAGTATTTCCCATTGGCACTGCGTTTCTTACTCATCTCAGCAGTGGACTAGAACTTTTTCTTTCTTAAAAGAGTTCCTTGTGCTAAATTGAAAGTCTTGAGGAAGCTGACACACCTGCTCCTCTAAAACTGGGCATTGGGTGGTGGTGTTGACAGCTAAGGATCTGGGTGAGAATACAGCCAGCTGATGGGATCCATTGGGAGCCTCATCTGAAGATGGAAGGGGGTGAAAAACAAGATATCAAAAATGAAAAAGAGAGATGCAGCTAGGGTAGGGAGGGAAAAGGGTCAAGCTTTCTCCCTCAATCCTCTGGTTCTGAAGTATATTATGGCTTTTATATGGTATAGTTAGCCTAAAACAGCACGGCCTCTCCTCATTCCTGTGTGCTCACCCATGATCCCATCACAGTCTCCACTCCCTCCATTCTGTCAGCTGTCCCACTCTGCTTCTCTGGAATTTTCATTCCCAGCTTTGTTAGAAGTGGGAAGCCTGAGGAAGAGTTACTAGGAAGCTTGAGTAAGAGTTTCCACACATGGCCTCCTACTCCTGGCATCCTCAGGCTGCTCTCTGTAACGCTGAAGCAGCAAGAGTCAGCCCTGACTACAGGAGGATTAAGACATATTATGGAAAGTCAGTTAAAAAAAAGAAGAAGTTAAAATATGCCAGATTTGTTTGTCTGTTTTAAAAAGCCATCATGGTCCCAGGTCTCCATGAAAGCCCCTTATGAGGACTGTAGAAGCAAACTCTGGGGAGACAGTGATGTTTCAAACAACCACTTTGGATAAAATAAAGCAGCACTAGTAAATTGCCCGTACCATAAACTATGTTTTTTTTTCAAGATGAAACAATCCTTCAATACTGACACAGTCATCTTGGATAAATGAGGCTACCCTAACTGGGTAATCAACTGAAACAGCTGAAAAAAATAGAGCCTACCACACCATCGGTTTTTAAATCAGAAATCCTCACTGATCTCGACAGGGCAGTCTACTGAAAAGATAACAAGGCTCGATAGGGGCCAAGGGAAGTACTTAATAACTTTCTCATTCTTCTACTGTAGACAGTGAATCACAAAATGGGTCATTTAAAGCCGGAAGAGAAATAGCATGCAATTTGCAGCTTGATTTCATTATTGATCAGTCAGTAAAAGGAATTTATTTATCCCCTATTTGATGAAGTTCATAAAAAAAACCCAAGAAAGAAGGTTGTCCCAAATTTACTGCACCAATCAACTGACAGTGTTTCTGTTGATTTCAGATCCACTGAATTTGACACAACACAGTAATAAGACAGTGGCAGGCTCTCTGCTTTCTCCTTTTGCATCTGCCTGCTACTAAGACCGCACTCAGACCCTGAAACTTCATGAAGTTACTCACTGGGTGGAAGGAGTAAGCTTATTCTTCCAAACTCCAGAATGTCTCTAGTGGTAGAAATCATTCAGGATGACTTGCTGCGTGGCACAGGGACAGATGTTCTGCTGCTATTAACAGCACCTGGTGAAATGATTCAGGAACCCCTTCCCTCCTCTTCCTATTTTTTTGAACTAATGGAGATTGTCCTCAGATCCTACTCCTTTCCAATACATCTAGCCTACCCAAAAGCAGCTCACATGACAGGTTATATTTTGGCAGCTCCTCCTTTAGCTAGATTCCAAACTTGTCTCCCTTCTCCAAAGAACAGGTGTCATCTGTCCAAGAACAGACAGTGTTAATGACTTTGCAAATGGCTCCTGAAGTCCTCAGGTTGATTTGCTCTCCTTAAAACACAGGCTCATAGAAACTACAGGGAGCCTGAGCAAGTTGCGGGGGCGGTGTGGGGGGAAGCAGAAACAACTTCACCCAGTGCATATTCTAGGTCTGCTGTTTTCAGCAAGCTTGCAGTTCAGACAGGTCCCAGATATCCAGTAAAACATCTTACACAAAGACATGCATCAAACAGAGAATCTGTTGAAGCTGCAAGCACTCTGCAATGACTCTTTTGCCTGATTTCTGAGCCCAGCATGGTTATTAACAAGATTAAACTCTTTGTTCTTTCAGTCCTCACTCCCTCATTTTATCTTCAGAGCAAGCATTTTCATTGCACAGGGGCAACATTCCCTCTGGTTAGTCTGGATCTTTAGTCAAAGTCAGTCTGGCTCACATCTATATTCAATAGAAAAATACAGTTGAGTCACAAATTGTCGGTCTTACTAATATTTAAACAGTTTCAGAGCAGATAAAGTCAAGCTACAGGGCTTTCAAAGATATTTGAGTTTAAAAACAGCTTTTCAACTACATAGGCAGAGATTCTTTTCACCTGGAGTTCTATTGCATGTGGCATAAATTACAAGGCTTCAGAGATGATGTTGCTTACTTGTAATATCAACCTCAGCATTTGCAAGTGGAGGCAGGTTAGGTGAGGAAAAGGCATTGAAACTCTCAGCATCCACCTTAGTCACCCTATTTCCCCTGTACAGTTTATTATAAAAATACAGGCACACCTGCAAGACAAGTAAAGAAACAGGTCTATGAATAAGCCAGTAATTAAAAGATTCAGTAGATAAATACCATAGTCTGTCCTTTATAAAGTGTTTTCTAAATCTTTAAAGCAACTCAGAGGCTAGTAGATGTTTACAACTCTTACCCTTTCAAAAAGAGTTGGCACATCTGTCACACATGGGTTGAAGAATTTAAGAACAAAACAAGTTAAGAGCTATCTGGTTTCGTAATCCTCTCATGAGGCATCATTTAGGAGACAGCGAATTTTCAGAGATAGAGGAAACAAACAGCAGGGGCTTTTTAAACAAGTTCATCAGTTATATCTAAATTCAAGGCTCAAAACCTTAACAAAAGGACTGGTAAAAAAAAAAAAACAAAACAGGATAACTTTGAAAAGAGTCATCACACAAATAATCAGGTTCCTGCTCAAGTCCCTTCAAGTTTGTCAACTGGAATTTGAAGGAAAAGAGATGCCTCAAAGTTGTTGTTAGTTATGAAGACCTTGGCCAGTCAGCTATTACTGTTGTCCTACATGAACTGGCTTTGGGAGCAGAGCAGAGGTGAAATAAGATGTAACCTGACCAGCTTCTCTCTGATTTTTGGGCTGCACAGCACCAACATTTCTAAAGGTAGAGGGCTGAGACCTTGGAGGTACTTCCATGTCCTCTGTTAGGTATATCACCCTCAGTACTTCAGTCTTTGGGAACTAGAGTTACTAGAAGACATTCCCACCAATTGTAGAGAGACACGAGGACTTCAAAGTAACTTTCAGTTCAAAAACTGATTTACAAGCGTTTCAGATCTCACCTATTTACAAGGACACCTCTGATTTCAAGTCGGCTAGCAAGCTACATTTCAGACTTAGTAGTCATTATAGATTGTATATGAGCCAAATGGGATATGACTCCTGAGAAAACAGCACGTGCTTTGCCACGCAAGTGCCCCGTTACCTCAGAGGAATCCATTTGTCTTCCTGTTTAAGTGCAATTCCTTACTGCCTACCGGGTATTTGGAGTATGTAAGCATGTGTCCTGGCTAGAGGGAGAAAGGCAGCTTCTGAGACAAGTCTTCACAGACCTCAGGAATCACGAACTGCCCAGCAAAGAGCAGTGCCCCCAGAAGGTTGGCTCGACCGTCATTCTGCAACTCGAATATGGGCACCTGGAGAGCAGAGACTGAAATTACACTCTATGCCTTATGTAAAAGCCTACTCAGCAGAAAGAAGAAAAAAAAATGGTTAGACTTATGCAATAAAAAGACATGAATAATTTATTTAACAATGATTTATGACAAATAAAAGTTTCCTTCTTCATCCAAACTATTTTAGACTGCAGCAGATGGCAGGATTTCTCTCTGAGCTTAACAGACTTGTATCATTCAAGTGCTTAAAAGCTAATACAGAGGTGGTTCTAGTGTGATTAACCAGATGAAAAGTCTGATTCAGGAAAAATGTAAAAAGTAGAAAGCAAGCATAGGTAAAGTGACAGAGCATGGGAGAAGGGATTGCCCAGAGGAAAAGCAACAGCCTCAGATCATACAGAAAGGCCACTCCAGGCTTCACAACAGCTCTCTTGCACCATCTTTCCTCATAATACAGAAAACCTGAGCCAACAGGTTATTAGTGACAGAAAAGAAGAAGATTAAAACCAGAAACTTGTTTTGCTGAGTGATAGCTTCCATGTCTTTCCAGATTGCCTCTTTATTAACAGAGAATCAGAGCTCTTTTCAGCAGTGAAAAACAAAACAACAACGACAAAAATCACACACGCCACTGCTAGATCAGGTCAGGCAGATCTCCAAGCAGTACAGCCAAAGAGAAAGTAAAACCTTCAATATGATTTACCACAACTGGATGGCTCCACGTTAAGACAGTAAGTGGGAGCCTACTCCTTCCTTGACTTTTGTGTTTTGACTTCAAATAGACCACATGTAAAAGTGAAGTTATGAGTTATTTTACGATGCCATGTTTCATGTCTCTTTTGTGACTAGAGCTGTATTTTATACTCAAGCAAGCTATTCTAGTAAGACAACCACTCCCCCTCAGACAATATGCAAAGAGCTGATCTCCAGCTAAGAGAATGAAAATGAACAAATGTAGTCTTTTGAGGAAAGGAAACAGACCGTGTTAGATGCTTTGTGGAACAAAAGGGATCAAAAATGCATCTGATGCTGAGAGATTATTTTTCAAATGATAATGAATTCAACAACAAGTAACATAAGACAGGACAACAACTGATGAAGGACAAAAAGTAATAATCTTCAGGGCTTTAAAAGAAAAAAAAAAAGACAGCTAACAACCAGCAGACACCTGAGGCTAAAAGATGCTTCTCATATAAACCAATTAATACACAATGGCTGATGACAGGCTCTTATATCTTTCTCTGAAGCATCTGGCCCCAACCATAATGAACTAATAGTCTGATTTGGTATAGAGTTGTAAAGGCATTAATGATAAAATTATGGGGCAGATCCTCAGCTGGTGAGTCTGTCAGTCCTCACTAATTTCTGTCAGCACTGTGACCATTCACCCTGGCCAGAGGCCTGCCCTGCACTATCAGACTGCACAGTGATATTCAGGACACTGCCTAGTTTGCATATTAAAAAAACCCCAAAAATGAGGTTTCCCACTCGATATTAAGTCCATTACCTGAGATCCTGTCAGAACAACAGTTTTACCCAGGTTCTCACACATGAAGGATAAGGCTGAAGCTGTATAGGCCATGGTATCAGTCCCATGAAGTATCACAAACCCATCATACTTCTCATAGTGCTCCTGGAGATGGAGAGACAGTTTTCACACCATTAGAACGATGCACTGGCACCAGCAAGGGAGCTACATACTGCATTACTTTCAGGGGTGCAAACCACAGCAGCACACTTGAAAGGGTACTACATGGATAATTCCTCCTAAAATCATCTTGTTTTCAGTTTAAATACAATTAAGGGTTAATAGGACACTAAGCACCAGAGCCAGTAATTCTAATTACGGAACAGTCAAAGAGATTCTTCTATGTATACATATTAATGCAGCGTTTTTAAACCAGAAGACTGCTAATTAAGAAAAGCTTAGCAGTGGCTTTAAACAGGAATGTTAACATATGCAAATTAACTGTATAGTCTGATTCCTTGTTGCTGCTTTTACTTTAGGGATTACATCATTTACGGGAGCAGATTAGGCAAACCAAGGCTATCGTAACATATAGAAAAACCAGTCCACTCAATCTGGCTGGCAGACAGGCAAACTGCCAGTGTAAGAGTGCCCTCTCCTGCTGAAAAGTCATCTTGTCTGCAGCAGTATGGGACTTCAGCAGAAAGATGAAGAGGCTTCTCGATGTTAGTAATGCACACACACTAGCTGGGTTTGAAGAAGTCCTTTAGACTGTCAGGCACATACAGATGCATAAAGGAATGTTAGAACAACTTGACTCTTACAGACAATTCCACACAGGAGGGTTGTGGGGTTTTTTAAATGCAAAGCTATGAATTGCATGGTCATCAGCTCCCGTAAGTCGTCTGCTGGTTTTTGAAGGAAAAAGGAATTGTTTCCTCTACTTTAAGAGAGATACATGTAGTAAAGGCTGTAGTGAGACACACTGGTGTCCCTGAGGTAATCTGCTAACACAGAAAGGATTACATACGAGTCTAAGCAGTGATATGAAGTGCCAGCATGGGGGGGAAAGGGATTTTGCAAGAGAATTAGGCAATTTAATTATATTTCTTACACTACAGTAGGCACACACGCTTGGCACCTCCTCATAATAAGGTCATCTCCAAACTCACCTACAGATATCTACTATTGCAACTTCTACACTGATATTCGTGCCTACATGTTGCTACCTACTGGGAGTTTCAAGGGATTCTGCTTATCTCCAGTGTCAACCAGCACAACAACGGCCAGTGTGGTAAGATCTTTCTGTAGGCCAAACTACAGCTTGATGCAAAAAGCATGCTGTAGTTATTCACCAATGCAGTAACAAGAGAATTAGCTTTGGAGAAAAGCTAAGATCACAGAAATAGCCACTTGTCCTCTCTGATTCAATCAGTACACTCACGAGTATTTTCAGCCTTATGAACTTTTTTAGATGGGAAAGAACATTGTTTAAACTTCATAACATAAACGATCAGGCTGGCAATTAAGGAGATATCCCACAGAAACACCTTAGAATGTTTCAGTCTGGAAAGTCTGATGTATGTTACAGCTGTCTAAATACAACTCCAAAATGAACACACAGTGGCAGTGCTGGACAGTTGAAGTTGCTTTTTTCCCCTCTCAGAACTTTTCACTGGATTACACAAACTGGATCATAGAATGGTAGGGTTGGAAGGGACCTTTAGAGATTATCTAGTCCAACCTCCCTGCAGAAGCAGCTTCACCTAGATCAGGTCACACAGGAACGTGTTCAGGTGGGGCTTGAAGACCTCCAAGAAATGAGCCTCCACACTCTCCCTGGGCAGCCTGGGCCAGGGCTCCCTCACCTCACGGTGAAATAGTTTACATCCCATCACCCCTTGTCCTGTTGCTAGCTACAACAAAAAAAAGTGCTGCCCCAACCTCCTGACAATCACCATTTAGATATCTGTAAATGTTAATAAGATCTCCCCTCAGTCTCCTCTTCTCCACACTAAACATCTCCAGTTCCCGCAGCCTTTCCTCATATGAAAGATGTTCCAGACTCCTGATCATCTTGGATACTTGTATCTACACCTGCATTCTGTATATAAGAAACCTGGTTTTGTGCTAAATATGCCATTAAGGAAGAAAGGTAAATTCTCTCCCATTCAGCATGGGATTGCCATCTTCTAATCATGGTCCTGGGCTTTTCCCAGCTGCAGCCCTGCTCCATCCTAGAGGCTTCTCCACCTATACACCAGCTCAGTCTCTTCTCTGCCCAGGCATGATGCACTAGATAACAGGAGCATCTTCCTTACTTTGGTGGTTTCAGGATTAAAGCACCTAAAGGTGAAAGACTGTTACCTGAATCTTCAGCATCATTCCCTGTATTTTCATACTGTTCATTGCTACAGCTTGTTCCAAGAAGGAAATTTACACTACAAAGCCCGCTATCGCAGAGCCAGCAGGAGTGGATGAGCAATCTCTGCCTAGGCCCATAGTTATTTATTTCTTACAGCTATGCATGAGTTCCTGGTGTGAAGTATTTGAAATGTTTCCCATTTCTGCTTTGCTGAAAGCGCACAGCTAAGTTCAGACACAGGGACAGGAGCAGAGAAATGCTGATTTCTTTCTTTTTTTTTCCATCTAGAGAAGGATGTAATGAATTCATCTGTAGATGCTGAAATAGCTGGGCCTTTAAACATTTCCCAGTGTGAAAACTTCACCATGATAGAATTTTTTCTACTGCCTGCAAAGCCAAAGCTCGTCAAGTCAATCTGTTTCCAGAGTAAGAAAAGTATGAAGACCTGAAACTATTTTCTACACCAATAGCCAACTATTAAGCTCTGATGTGTAACTAAGCAACCTTCCATTAAGTCACCTACACCTGAGGATTTCATTCTAAATTTGAGTCAATGCTTTTAGTACGTGGCAACCTACATATTATATCCCTTACTCAACCTACATAATATAGCCCTTATTCAATCACAGCTGCACTGTCCCTATTTATTTTCTTTCACGTAACTATGACATGGTTTATCATTGGGAGAACTATAAAACTCATGAGCTTGCCACAACTTCAAAAGGGGAAAAAACCCCGTATTTCTTATTTTCAAGTAACCAAGCAAGATACATCACATTTGCATCACAAGTAAACAAATATCTATTTCTAGAACTACTGAATTGTTTTATCTTGCTGAGTATACTAGATATACTGCTGGTCTTGTTTAAACAACAAATGAATTCTTATCCCACACCACAGTACCTCAAGTTTCATTGCAATTTTGGCCCAGTCCTCTGGTGTCATGTTGGAAGAATCAAGCAACGGTGAGAGCTCCAGGATTGTGTAAAAAATTCTTCTGTTTTGCTTAGAAACACTATAAAGAAAGAGGGTTGGGAGAAAGAAAAATCTTAGAGCCAATATCAGCTCATCACTTCTGATTTTTTCCTCCAAGTCTTGTATTTTTCATCCTTTTCCTCCACATTCCCCAAGTCTGTGGTCTAAGGGCTTCAATTTGTAAGTTACAAGTTTTAACAGTTCGTAGCTTGATGTGATTTAAAGAACAAATCCCCAAAGCAAATTTAATAATGAATATGATTAGGGAGGGGCTGGCAAAACTAAAGACAGAAAAGAAGAACTCAGATTTACTTTTAATCTTCTAGCAAAAGTCAATATACAGCCTTAAGGTTTAGAAATACTTCATAAGCTATCGAGAGGAGTTTATGAAGCTCCCAATGGTTATGGAGGTCAAGAGAAGACTTGCAACAACCTGTGATAAATATAAATACGTATCCTAGAAATAGACACTCTTTCCTGACAAAAATGTGTCTTCTCTTAACAGTCATATGACTGGGATTCATTTTTGTGGCCACACTGACCTCAGAAAACATTCTCTTGGTTAATTCAGATCTTCAGGTAAACTGTTGCCTTTGCTATTAATAGGTTGACTTTGTAAAACCCCAGTCCCAGCCTATTAGGCCTGTTGTCACTGTCAGGAAACAGTTGCTATATGCTACCAGCTGCCTCTTTTTATGATGCAGAGTTCAAGCATGTGATAATAGGAAAGAATTTAAAACACTGCCATAGACTGAAAACAGAGACTTCAGGGCTATAAACAACTCACTGGTGATCGATTATTGGCCAGGAACAGCTGCAACCTTGACAGCTGAAATAAGACTGCTCTAAGTACAATAAAAACAAAACAAAGTAAATATACAAGGGTAAAAAAAAAATATCCACACCCAAAACAAACAGTCAAGCAATACCATGAAGAACCTGTGGGGCTGAAGAATGCAACACTCCCACACGTCACACTGTGTGGCCCAGTAGATGGAGACCAAGGATTAGGAGTATCCTGAGAAAAGCCTTACAGAAGCACCAGATCCAAAATTTGGAGAGGACTCATCAAAGCTGTGGAATGACAGTGGGGTTGTTCTAGCTCTAAGCATGCTATCAGCTCTCCCTGCCTCCAACAACCACTGGTCTCTCTTTTTCCACCGGCCTCTCTCATGAAATCTGACTCTTTAAAGACCTTTGGCTTGCCAGCCAAACAAGTAGCGTACAGAGCACGTGATTTACCCCACAAAACACGCTCATTCCTCCACACTAACTTACTAACCTCTCAGAATGAAGTCGCCTGCATATAGATTCAACTTGGCAATTAAGATCTGGGGTAACAAAAGAACTCTACAACTACTGTTTTCTGCTCCCTTTCTGAAGCTTGGAAGCAGACAGAATAGCCACCATTTTCATCTATTCTTACATTACTTGGGATGTGTTCCTGTTTAGCAATGCAGTGGCCAACTGTTAAGTGGGTCAGCTCTGCCTCTCCTACTCACTCCTCCAGGCAGAGCCCTCGAGAGCATGTTTAACAGGATCATCTTCAGGCAGTGGAATAGCATTGAAAATGCTCTGAAGATGATGGCAAGTTCCCTGCCAGCTGTAATTGTGATACACACTTCAACATTTACATTGGATGACAGTCAAAGGCTAGAGAAAAAAAAAAAGACAGTAATATTGCAGATATGTAAACATTCCTGAAATAAGGTGCTTAAGAATGAAGTTGATTACCTTCCCTTGGCACTCACAAAAGTGTTTTGCTCCCACTTCCTACTCTCATGTGTATTTACAGCAGTGTAAAATGTGCAAGACCGAGAATCAATTATCATCAGCTCATAAAATCTGCAGACCCTCTCCCCTTCTGAAGCCTACAAGACAGTTGCCTAAAGCACAGAGTGCTTAAACAACGTGTAGTTTTTGTTTGTAATCAATTGATGCACTGTACCTAAGAAGTTAGACTTCACATAGAAAAACTGCCTTGCTGGATATCACATTTACACCTACCAAGAGTAACTTTGGGAGTCAGCTGAAAATCTGTGATAAGAAGGCTCTCCCGAGGATGTGCTGTTGAAATAAAACACAACATGCCAACACCAACCTGGTCTACAACTTCTGATGCCTCTCTCTAAAAAGAGACTGTATTATTCCTCTTACATCAAGGTTATCACACGGATATACAAAGTTCACAAAATACTCCTTTTTTTTTCCTCCACTCATAAACTCAGAGTATTTCTCAACTGCCTAGTTAAAATATCACTCAGCCAGCACAGAAGGGAAAATGGCAAGTTGCCATGACTAACCTCCAGAAGCAGCACTCAGCAGTGCCAGAAAAACAAAACAAGGTTGCTTTTGAAATCACAGGTTTTGATATGAATGATTGTCGTGGTTTGGCCCAGCCAGCACAGCAGCACCACGACATTGTCTTGCTTGGTGCCCCCATTCACCCCCACCCTCCTTAGGATGGCAGAGGGCCCAGCAAAATGGGAGTAGAAAGATCAGAAAGGTTGTTGTGGATTGAGACAAGGGCAGGGAGGACTTGGTGCCAGTTACAGTTCCAGGAAAAACAGACTCCAGTACTTGACTTAGAGAGGAAAGTAGGAAAGTTTATTCTACAAGAAACAGAATAGAAAAAAGCAAAAGGGAGTA